>VZTO01025260.1:1333-24975 GCA_013400615.1 Syrrhaptes paradoxus
AAACAAAACAACAAACCACAAACTCAAAAACCAAAAGAACCCTGCAATCATTCTCCTACTCTTCATGATGTTGCTAAGGGCTGAATGGTCAAGCAACTGAGTTACCATATAGGCATTCAGGGCCTTTCAGCATGCAATGCTAAACAGAAGGGCTTCATTCACGTAATGGAAAAAAAAATTATATGGTTGTGCTTTGGTGTACTTCTTTGCCGAGTAAGGATGAATCCTGTTACTAAAGAGTGTTCACAAATTGCTATGCAGGCCCATGATGCTTCCCCTTAAAGGAACAAAGAATATTATTCTTACCTAAAAAGATTAATTCTCTCCAGTGCAGAAATGAGATTTATGACTCTGCCTCAGGACACACTGTGACTTTCTCCAGGTATATAGAAGAATTCAGACTTTTTATCATAGCATTTTACATGCATATCAATGACTTTTCAAAAAGAAGAAATGATCTGTGACAATAGGAGTAATAATCCAAAGCATTGCTGAGGGTGTTGGGTTTTTTCTCTTCTAAATGTTTTCATCATGGATTTAAGATTGTAATTGTGTAAGATTTTCAGGTCGTATGCTGGTGCAACATCATCCCTGCCTTTCCTTTGTTGCTATACTTTGTTATTTATGTCCTGTAAATCGTGTAATTAAACTTGGTGTTACCAAAAAAGTGGTTAGCAAGAAGTAATTCATATTCATTTAGAGAGTAATAACACAATTACTTAATTGTTATTAAGCGGACTTTGCTTTGAAAAAAATGTGATACTTGATTTCATGTGATACTTGATACATTCATTTCCATGAATATTTCACATATTTTAAAGGGAACAGTGAGTAAACTTCCTTTGACTATTTCTCCATGACAATATTGCAGAAAAAAATAGATTTTTTTTTTAATAGCTGGAAAAATTAAATTATTTGCATATGGAAACAAAGCTCTGCTGATGTTTGAGGGAAGAAATGGAGCATGAGGGAAGAAATGGCAAGTGCATGCCCTGCTTTATGAGATTGCATTATATATATATATTCAGNTCGAGGCTTCCCTTATCAGAGCCTCAACGATTGAGTTCATTGTCAGTCCTTGCCGCTGTCTGCAGCTGGACACCACAGAGGCTCCGCCTTATCAAAGCCTCAATCAGAGACGATTGGGTCCATTGTTAGTAAGGCCGATTGGGTCCATTGTTAGTAAGCCCTGGTGCATTCCCTTGATCTTTTTAGATCTTTTGTTAATAAACTGAAAACTCAAAAACATTATTGTTAATTACGATCTGAAGTAAGACTCATGACAGCAAGAAAAATAATACCTTTTTGATGTGTTTTTCTGAAATGACTGTGCTGATTGGCAAGAACAGATGTTGTATATTAAGTACATACTGAACTAAATCAACAATTCTCTTTGTTTTGGCACCTTTTCTTCCCTTACTCCTTTTGGTACTACTTGTCAAAAGCTTCCTGACATTAATATTTTTCAAATAAACACATCTTTTGAGTCTTCTGTCAAGCGGCCTAGGATATTTTTTCATATAGGGAATGTCTTTAGACTAATTCTCTGTTATCTGTCTTCTCTTGATACGACACCAGTGTCCTCATTATTTACTTCTTTTATTTGAGAAGCTTCTACCCTTGCTAGGAATGAGTGAGGACTGCAGACAATAGCAATTAAGATTCTGAGCACACATTTTCCTTGGTTTGTTTGATTTAATATCTTGAATTCCTTCTTTATTTACCAAGAATGAATATCTCCTATATTTCAGCTCATTAATTGCCATGTCTTGCTAGTCTTGCAAAGGTCCTTTTTTGACTGAAAGATAATATTCCGTGAAAAGAAACAAACCAAACAAGAAAAAAAAGGACCTTGCTGTAACAGCCATTGTTTAATTTGGCTCTCTGGGGCTGGTTACAAATTCCCCTCATTCTTTGTTGTAGAAATTACTAGTCTGTAAAGAGCTAGTGAAGAAAAGAAATTTCATTTCTCACCTTTTAGCTTTTTACGTGAAGTATGACAATCACTTTTCTAAGCGTTTGCCTTTGCTTGATTATGTTGCTGTTAAGTGAGTGGCTTTGTCTAAGCCTCTTTGATCTGATGGCTTTGTAATTCTGATAGTATTAAAACATACCTGTAAGGACTATATAGTTATTCATTTGAACAGCAACAGAGAACAAAAGATAAGGGTAATACTTTAAACCTTAAGGTGAAGTAAAACTATCAAATGATCATTTATTGTAGGCTAATTGCAATTCTTTCTCTTATACCAAAGAAAGAAAATAAACCTTTCAAGCCCTGAGAGCCCAAGAAAGTAGTCAAGTGTTTACCCTGGCCTTTTTGGCTGAATTCATTATAGGCTATCCCTGAGTCCAAAATATTTTAACTCATCGTAATGTGAAACATAGCTTATGACACATTACGCTTATTCTTCAGAATTGTTTTATTACTTCATCTGAGTGTAAGTGTGCCAGTAGAATTACTGATGGTCTCTGGAACAAAGACTTGTCCCTAAAACTCAGATTCTTGTTCAACTTATCAATCTATAAGAAATAAAAACTTAGTCAGAGAGGCTTTAATTTTATTAATCCCTGCCAGGTCAGAGCATTACAAAAGAACATTACAAACCATTATAGCCTTCTAACTACCCCAGAAATGTTACACAAATCTCTGAATGCCAAAATTTACTTATAGTTTGAATCTGAAGTTGCTGAAACAAAGTCCTGTTGTTATTAAAGAAGATGTATTTTTTTTTTCTCAGTGATCACTCCGGCTTAATTTTATACAAAAATAATTCAATAGTTTAATAAAATAGTTTGGAACGAAAGTCTAGATGGATGAATAAAATGAAATTAAATGGTCTTATCTTTTGCTTAGTCTAATAATCAAGTTTATATTGACTTTTTTCCAACAGATTATATACTTTTATTTTACATGCTTTGCTTTGGACAAAATGAAATGTAAAGAAAGAAAATATCTTTACAATATCAGCAAATTATCACAACCCTGGGAAGTACTGTTAATGAAATGTTTAGTGCAGGCCTTAAAGCTAAAATATAAAGTAAGATTTCTTAATGCTAAAACTGAAGAAACACAGGAACAACAGAGAGAGGAGGATGGAAAAGAGTGAGAAACAGCAGAGGAAACACCAAGGTCAGAGCAGGAGCAGAAGGAGGAGCTCTCCATGCCAGAGCAGATGACCACACTGCAGGCCATGGATGACCCCATGCCATAGTAGGTGGGTATTTCTTGAAAGAAATGTAGCCTGTGGAGAGCCCATGCTGGGGCAGATGTTTTTTTACTGAAGGGATTTCAGCTACTGGAGAGAGCCCACACTGTGGCAGAGGAAAGGTGTGAGAGAAAAACGGCTGTGTACTAACCATGCCCCTGACCCGCCATGCGGAGGCTTCAACAACTACAACAGCTGCTTAGCAGAGGATGGATAAGACAAACTCTGGAGAGCCAGGAGGAAAGGTGTTATCTTAATGTTTGTCTTTGTTTCTCACTATCCAAATATATTTTAATAGGCAATAAATTAAATTTATTTTCCCCAAGTTGAGTCTCTTTTGCCCACAACAGTAACTGGCAAGCAATGTCCATGTCTTTACTCAGACCTATGAGTTTTCACAGCCTGTTTTCTCCCACTGTCCCACTGAGGAGGGGAAATGAGATAACAGAAGAGTAGGAATTTGACCCTTAGCCAACACTAACCCACTGTGGATGCCTAAGTCAGATGATGAACCANGTTTAGTGCAGGCCTTAAAGCTAAAATATAAAGTAAGATTTCTTAATGCTAAAACTGAAGAAACACAGGAACAACAGAGAGAGGAGGATGGAAAAGAGTGAGAAACAGCAGAGGAAACACCAAGGTCAGAGCAGGAGCAGAAGGAGGAGCTCTCCATGCCAGAGCAGATGACCACACTGCAGGCCATGGATGACCCCATGCCATAGTAGGTGGGTATTTCTTGAAAGAAATGTAGCCTGTGGAGAGCCCATGCTGGGGCAGATGTTTTTTTACTGAAGGGATTTCAGCTACTGGAGAGAGCCCACACTGTGGCAGAGAAAAGGTGTGAGAGAAAAACGGCTGTGTACTAACCATGCCCCTGACCCGCCATGCGGAGGCTTCAACAACTACAACAGCTGCTTAGCAGAGGATGGATAAGACAAACTCTGGAGAGCCAGGAGGAAAGGTGTTATCTTAATGTTTGTCTTTGTTTCTCACTATCCAAATATATTTTAATAGGCAATAAATTAAATTTATTTTCCCCAAGTTGAGTCTCTTTTGCCCACAACAGTAACTGGCAAGCAATGTCCATGTCTTTACTCAGACCTATGAGTTTTCACAGCCTGTTTTCTCCCACTGTCCCACTGAGGAGGGGAAATGAGATAACAGAAGAGTAGGAATTTGACCCTTAGCCAACACTAACCCACTGTGGATGCCTAAGTCAGATGATGAACCATACATATTTTCTACAATGCATCCAGTCAAATCTGTGTTGGTGACTTCAATTCACTCTTTTAACAATGAAGTAATTAATTTACTTCCAATCTCTTCAAATCAATTTTCAAACCCACATCTTATTATATTCACTAATAAAATTAATAAATATAAAAATATCAAATTTCTTGAAAATTCTGAAAATTGTATTCATAGAATCACGGAATGACAGAATCACAGAACGGCTGGAAGGGAACTCTGGACGTCATTTGGTTCAACCCTGCTGCTCAATCAGGGTCGCCTACGGCCAGTTACACGGGATCATATGCAGATGGCTTTTGAGCAACTCTACAAATCAAGACTCCACAAACTCACTGGGCAAGCTGTGCCACTGTTCGGTCACTCTCACAGTGAAAAAGTGTTTCCTGTTGTTCAGATGGAACCTCCTGTGTTTCCGTTTGTGCCTGTTGCCTCTGGTCTTGCCATTGGGTACCACTGAAAAGAGCCCAGTCCACCTTCTTTGAACCCTCACTTCAGGTATTTCCATATATTGATGAAATCCCTGGTGAGCCTTCTCATCTCTAGGATGAAAAGTCCCAACTCTCCTAGCCTTTTGTGATAGGAGGGATACTCCAGACCCTTAATCACCTTCATGGTACTTTGCTGGACTGTCTCCTGTGTATTCACATCTCTTGTACTAAGAAACCCAGAACTGGACATAGTACTTTGGTGTGGCCCCAACAGTGCTGAATAAGGGAGGTAAGGATTACCTCCCTCAACCTGCTGGCAATACTCCTAATGCATCCCAGGATATAATTTGCCTTCTTTGCCACAAGGGCACATTGTTGGTTCATGTTCAAGCTGCTGTTTGCCAGGACCCCTAGGTCTTTTTCTGCAAGGCTGCTTTCCAGCCATATATTGGCATATCAAAGGATATATAGATTTACATTAGATCAAGGCAATGACCTAATGGAGGAAAATCTGTCTTCTCATGTAGTTAGAACATTTTTCCTAATTCAGTTGTCAAAAAATCAATAGATACTTTACCTGGATAGAAAATACCTCAACATGTATTCATGCAGAAATGGACAGAAACTGGATCCTTTCGAAGACTATGACAAAACCTCCATTCTACCAGAATGTTTCTGAATACTCTTGCATATATATTTGTAAGTAAAGTGTACAATGATCCATACACTGCAATATACAGTAACAGAAGTTACACAATATTACATATTATCTTGTGCCAACATTCATCCATCTGTGACATATCTTAGAGTCTTTTGGCTAATAAAGTAAAACTTGTCTAGTTGTGTAGATATGATATCATATAATAATTAAAACTATGACTGCAGATTTGAAGGTTATCAGTACAACACTTGAAAACTTCTTTTTTGAGCATTTTTATTTAGAATGTAGCCTGAGGCATTACTAGAAATAAAATTTTGATCTACAATCATATCCCTTCCCTCCCGCGTGTCGACCACGCCACACAGCTTGGTGTCATCGGCAAACTTGCTGAGCTTACAATCCCACTGTCTATGTCCCTGACAAAGATGTTAAACAACACTGGTCCCAGTTACCGACTCCTGTGCAACACCACTAATCACCAGTCTCCACTTGGACATTGAGCTGTCAACCGCAACACTTTGAGTATGATCATCCAGCCAATTCCTTATCCACTGAGCAGTCCATCTGTCAAATCCATGGCTCTCCAATTCAGAGACAAGGATGTCATGCAAAACCATGTTAAATGCTTCGTGCAACTCCAACGTTCTTGACATGGGTTACCACAGGAGTACATAGAATATTTTGATTCAGCTGGGTGCTATCAACCAAGCTAATCTTAGATCACTTGAAGATTTTGATTTGTACAGACTATATAAAAGTTTGAAAATTTAGGCTTGCATACACATAAGTCTGTGGAGTACTTTCTCAGTTTGGTTCGGATTTCTGTTTGTGATACTCATAAAGCATCTGCCATACACTAGTTTTCAGTTTTCATAGTAAAAACTTGAATGATTAACAAAACAACTCAATTCTCTCGTCTCTGAAATATCAAGCCTCAACCTATGCTTTATGTTGCTTTACTGTTACTGTAGCAGTACTTTGTGATATCATGAAGGTGATTTGACTTTGAGTTCTATGCTCAGCAGCCTAATTCCTTGGTAAAGTGGCAAATGTGCCACTTAACTGCAGTATACAGAGGATTCCACACTTCTGACTCATTTCTTATCACTGAACCAACGTCCATTCAGATAAAAACTTTTTCCTACATTTTAGAAGGCAAGGAGGCCTGTTAATACATATGTAAGTCCCTGGAAATCTCGTACTGTTAATTCAGCTTTGCTTCATATTAGACTTGACAGTTCAAGGGTTGTTCTTTTCTGTGCTTTCATGCATATATTTGAATAATTTCTTTTTGTTCTCCACATTCCTTAAAGATGTGCCTGGCACCTAAAATAAAGTCATTGTCTTCTCCCTAGAAAACATAATTTTAGATTTACCATGACACAATCAATGAAAGTAAGAAACAGATCATGAAAAAAAAAACCAAACATAAATTAGCAACTGAAAAACAAAGAAGTTTCGTGGTGAAACCAGTACATCTTGACAATGTTGTTATTCTAACTATGTTGTAACTCTTAGGTCTACCAAAAGGTCTTCTGAAACTAACTGAACTTGTAGGTCTACTGAAAAGCTTTTCAATTATTTCGAAACAAAGGCACTTGTACTGACATGTCTTGATCTTCTGGAACATGAAGGAACATTTGCTGAAGTAAGGAATACATGGCAAAGTTGCAAGTGGCCAGTAAAAGCTTCTTGAAATTTCCTCCTCATGCACAGTGGTATTGAAATACACAACTGTATGAGCTGCTGTGTTTAGAAAAAGCACACTTGAGTAAAAGAAGAAATATAACTTTCACATTGATTTTGTTAAATAAAAGGTATCATCTCTATTAATTCTTCTTTATTTCTTTTCTTCTGTTAACATGCACATCTATGAAATTTTGATTATAAGTATCAGAAGAAACCTTATTTCATGTTCTAGAATTCACACACTGGCCATAAAAATAATAAAAAAAAAACACAACACGATATAAAACCTGAAAGGAAGCTAGGAAAATAAAATATCATATACAGTAAGACTTTACTCAGTACTCAGTAAAGAGAGCATCAGTTCACTAAGAAATCACTTTTTCTTTGTTTGACATAGTATTTTTTCTAACTTTCATTGCAATTTTATTATTTAAAAGCTGTCGTGCTTTGCTGCTTCATTACATTATTTATCAGAAACATGATTTTTACATCCTTTGGTAATTTCAGGTGAAGTAAGTAAATTACATTTGTGTGTCCTAGATCTTTGCTCTTTGAATTCTCCCTGCAAGTCCTTCAACTTCTCTACATGGCCTTATCAGCAGGTTTTGTATAGGTGGATGCATACAGAATAATAGAATCATAGAATCATAGAATGGTTTGGGTTGGAAAGGACCTTAAAGATCATCGAGTTCCAACCCCCCTGCCATGGGCAGAGACACCCTCCACTAGCCCAGGTTGCTCAAAGCCTCATCCAGCCTGGCCTTGAACCCCTCCAGGGATGGGGCATCCACAGCTTCTCTGGGCAACCTGTTCCAGTGCCTCACCCCCCTCACAGTGAAAAATTTCTTCCTAATGTCTAGTTGTCTTGGGTCAGGACCACCACCACGTGGTCGCGACCCCCCCCCNCTTTGGCTATACCCACCTCCCAGCTTCTGTGAGGAATTAACTCTGTCCCATCTGGACCCAGGACACTAGTCTAAATCTACCCTCTTTTAGCTTATACCCGTTACCCCTCGTCCCCTCACTACCCCCCCCGATGCAGAGTGCCTCCCCATCTCTCCTGTAGCCCCCTTCAGGTACTGGAAGCTGCTACTAAGTCTCCTCACGAGCCTTCTTTTCTCCAGGCTGAACAATTAAGGTTTAGCAGGTAATGTCCCCAAGATTTCCAACCTGTTTACTGACAATTAGGGACATGGTAGTCTCCTCAGAAACACACTGAAGGTAAGAAAATATTTTAATTTCAGAACTCAAATGCTTAGAAGATGAGTTTTGTCATTCTGCCCTTTTCTTCTTTTGACTCTTTGGAAACTGAATATCAGTGTTAGGTTACTACTTACAGCATATCAAGGCATTACAAGTATTCAAGCATTTCTTTCTTATCCAAAAGGAATTCTAAAGAAGATTTGTGAATTTCATTTTTAAATTTGCTACTCAGTAGAGAGCAAGTAATTGACTTTACACTGAGAATTCATTTTGAGGGAGAGGATTTTGACAGAAAGAAGACAACTGCAGCATCTCTGTATCTTCTACTTGTGTGTCAAAACTAGACTCTTTGATTTTTAAAAATAAAATAAATGTATTGCAACATTAACCTTCTTTCATTCCAAAATTCAGAGCAACACACAACCTATTTCTAGGGAAATGTATATTCTCTAAAATAAATATTATATCCTTATATCAAGTTGTTAAATAAGTAACTAAACCATAACCTATGACACTGACGTGACTTTGGAAAAGAGTATTGGAATAAATCTAATCTTTTCCTGTCTATATTATTATCCCCTTGGGATGACATCACATCTGAGAATATGTAGCAGGAGCACACAAGTTACATAGCACCTACACCACTTGCTGTTTTGCAGATGTGGGGCATGTTTTCCAGAGTGGCTTAGAACTTCTAGTTTAAAATTAATAAATTAAAAAATGGTCATGGAAAACTTGCAGTTTTTCAAAAGAACATGATGTAGGTAGAACTTGAGGAAATAATTCTCATTTTCTTTCTTTC
Organism: Syrrhaptes paradoxus; assembly: GCA_013400615.1. Taxonomy (NCBI): domain Eukaryota; kingdom Metazoa; phylum Chordata; class Aves; order Pterocliformes; family Pteroclidae; genus Syrrhaptes; species Syrrhaptes paradoxus. The sequence continues at coordinate 10,577 of VZTO01025260.1, forward strand.
ATTTCTTTGTTACTGTCATCTTCTCCCTGGAGAATCAACTTCCACAAGTGAGCAAATAAAAATTCAAAACAGATTGTTTTGGATTTTTTTTATATTAATTTGTCTACAAATCAAACAAGTTATTTTTGTTATCCCTATTACTATTCAGTTAAAATGCAACACTAGAAAATCTAGTGGTAAAAAAGGTACTTTGATAACTTCACCTGACATGTTTAAATAGCTCAAAACTTTATTATGAACTCAATGTTACAGCACTTTCCCTGCCCTGCCTCTTCTACCAGTTGGTGGTAACATTTACACTAATTAATCCTGCTTTATAAGCACATTTTATTCAGTACTTTAATCAGTTCTGCCTCTTCCTACCTTACAGGCTCTATACTTTTCAAAGTTTATTGCTGTCTCCTTTTTGTGAAATTATTGAGTCACCGATTTCAGATAAACAAGGGCATCAAAGCTGGTTACTCTTGTGCAACTGATTGTTAATCTGGATGTTATGATGTTCTTGATGGAATTCCTCTATTACAGAGAAGAGGAGATACAGAGAAATAGAATATATTGATCTCCCAACTCCAATAAAGCTTTCAAATTTTGCTTACACAACATATGTACAGTACTTCATGTTGTTTAAAAATGAGAAAGGCTTACTTTTATGGGCTACCTCAAGATAACAGTATATACTGTTTTAATCTCCAAAAAGTTTAGGGAAGATGAAAGGATACCACAAGAGAAAAATATTATTTAAGGTTCCAATCTTAGTATCGATTTCAGGAAAATGACTCCCCAGAAAAAAAGATAAGCCCAGATATAAATCACTGTGGGAATAGAAGTTGATGGGTTATAGTCTTTTCTACAGAACTGAAGCTGTGGACTCTTTCATGAAGAAATATATCTGTAATAAATTCAGAATCTATGCTTCATTCCCTATCATACAATGACTCGATATATGAAGCAAACGCCTTATATGTGCAAGGCTTTGTACAATGTCCTGGGTTAAGCTAAGACCGAGGTAACTTTCTTCATAATAGCTAGCAAGAGATGTGTTTTGGATTTGTGCTCAGAAGAAAGCTGATAAAAAGTGATGCTTATAATTGCTGCCAGGACATTCAAGGTCTCTTGAGCATCTCTGCTGTGCCTGTGTCTGCAGGTGCAGAAGCTGGGAGGGACCAAAGCCCCAATTTCTAGCCTGGAATTTGATTTTAGGTTTGGGATTGAAACCCAAAGTGGCCAATAGTCTATTCCATAACACACACGTCATGCCCAGTATATAGGTGAGGGCTCTCTGGAAACTTGTCCCTTTTTTTTCTGTATGCCTTCTTGCTCTGGGTCAGCTCTTTTTCCAGGTTGTCTCTCTCAAGGGTGGTCCCTCTTGCCGGGCCTTCTCCCTCCCTCAGTCAGCTCTCGGTCTGTGACGCTCAGACTGTTGTCTCTGTTCCAGGAGTCTCCCTGCTCCGGGATCATTAGCCAGGAGTGGGCTGAGCCTTTGTCATCAGGTGGTGAGCAGTATCACTGTGTATCACTCATTTGTATGTTTGTATACACTATTAATTTCAATATTATAGTAGTTTGCTTGTTGAACTGTTCTTATCTCAACCCATGAAGTTTTTTTTTCCCTTTGTCTCTTTAATTCTCTCCCCCATCCCCAGAAGCAGGGAGTAGTGAGAGAGCAGCTGGGTGGGGTTGGCTCCCAGACAAGGTAAACCCATCACATACAATTACCCTTATTTTACAGAGGCAACTGAGGAAGGTAATATAGGCCATTCATACAAGACAGACAGCAGAACTGATAAAGGAAGTGAACTCCTGAGTTCATTTAAGATCACTGGATCACATTCTCTTTTCTTGTTTGTTTTTTGTTTTTTTCCAGATGGTTATTTTAATTTCTGTTCTGCTAGAGGGAAAGAAAAGCTGATGGGATATTCATTCAGTGCTCCCTGTGCCGTTCACTAGAAGATATTTTAAGATGAGTAACACTTAGAATGAATTTCCTAATCCATCTATGAAAAGACAATAAACAAAGAACTTTTATCAACACCTAAGTTTGGGAAAAAAACCCAATCCAAAACCAAATAAAAGTTGTATAAATTTGGCTATGAAAGCAAAAATAAAACAAGGATAACATAAACAACAAAATACTAATAAACTTAGTAAAGCTTCAATTAAATGTCAATATTTCAATGATATTAGCACAGTTCAACAAAATTTGATGCTGATAGTACAGGACAACTATTGACATATACTTTCAGTGAAGAATTTGGGGTATTGACAAGTTACTGCAGCCTTCTTCCAGCTTCTTAAAGAAAATTTTTGCCATTGACCTGGAGACCCAAAGGGTCAGTGAAAGAGTGAGGACAACACCATCTGTATAGCAATGCTAACTGCAGGCTTTTTCTTTAGTAATCAGATACCTTGAACTATCAGTATTAGTATAACTGTAGGCTCACTAATATCGGGCTAATAGGCTAACAATGAATTATTTGTTTTGCATATAAAGATGTGTATTTTCAACCCAGGAAAACTGTACAGCATAACTTGTCTTTTATCCAGCCCTTCAGTCTTTATCGCAATTTGGATGCAATAATTCAAGTCCTAAGATTAAAATTTTGTTACACGGACTTCCTAGTCAACGAAGAGAGTATCTAAGAAACTAAACCACTTCATGCTAACTGTTGAGACAGACCATAAAAACATGTCATAAATCCCCTACGTCCAGGATTAAAATGTTTGTATCAGGGTTGCAAGGAACAGTGTGTGATACAGAGTCTCTTCTATGTATAGGTCCATCCAGCTTGTTATTTGGGGGGTGAAAAAAGTCTGAAGAGAAAAAGAAAGAGTTATTGTGTCAATACACACTTTCTATAATAACAACTAGCACACTTATTGAAAAAAAAAGGATGCTAATATTCAATACCTTCTTTTAGGTTAGGAGGACCAAAGCCACATGCATCAGTCGAAAGCCATGTGATCGAGTGCATGTGTGACTATGACTCTACTTTCCTCACCCTCTAACCCCTGTCAGGGTAAATCTGGTCACTACAAAGCAATAGATAACTCAAGATAGATAACTCAGAGCAGAGAAAGAAAAAAATTTACATTAACATCTGTTTTACAGACATTTAGCAGAGAAGATGAATCCTATATCTCACACTAATTCCATGGGACTATTTAATGTCACACAACCCTTTCTTCTCATCCTTTGAACCACAGTTAAAAAAGACAGTGAGGACTATACAAGGGTATTGTTTAACTAAGCACTTAGTTGACACCTTACAGAAAAATATGCCTGTCCAAGTGTGTGATTCATTGTGTGCTTTGTTTTCAGTTTTAATCAAGTTATTTCTTTGCGTAAGGCCAGCTAGCAAGAAAGCTATGTCTTGCTCCTGCCTGTTTGTATACAACCCTAACAGTTTTAATAAAACTGATCTAAAAGCTCCTAAAGTCAATGAGCCAAGGTTTCTTTTCACTTTGGACTGGACCCAAGTTGTCAAACCAGAAGCAGGTCAGTCAAAGTTGACTATTGTGTTGTAGAAAGTATTTTTAATTAATTGGCAAATTCTACTAATATTTTGAAAGTTATTTTCTGAACTGTGAAGCAGATGTGGAAGTGAACAAGATGTCCATGCAGGCTGTGAAATAATGACTTACCATGCACTTAATGTCATATTTAAGCTGATTTGTTTATTGCAAATTGGCTGTAACACCTCTTTTTCCCCCACTATAAGGATCTTAACAGATACATCAGGTTACATAAAATTGATTGTTATTAGCAACTCACACTAAATAGTAGGACTAAATAGGACTTTTTTTTCCCAACTAATCAGTGAAGCTCAGATTTCACTTCTAGAATCAAATCAAATGTATTTTTCATAGATTTTTCTGTAGAGGTGCTAGTAGCAAATATATCTGATAAATAGCTCCTAAAGAATAGCATTTTGAAGAATGTGAGTAAGATTTGGCCTAGATGGGCATACCACAGGCTGTCTGAGCAACCTGTTCCAGTGCTTAAGCAATCTCTACTCATGCTGAGTTGGTATTTTCCTTGTTAGAACCTGTGCTCACTCTCTCTCAACATTTCCTTTACATCCCTGTGAAAAGTTTTACTCTGTCTCCTCTGTATCCTCCCATAACAGATTTGAAGACAAGTTGCATCACCCCAATGTTCTGTTCTTCAGTCTGAACAATCCCAACTCTCTCAACCTCTCTTGGTACATCATGGGCTTCAGACATCTAACCATCATGGTGGTTTTCTAGAGGGCTTGATCCCATTTGACAGCCCTTCTTTTTCTCAGGAGCTCTGCACTGGACCTAGCACTCCAGATGTGTCTCACCACTACTTCACAGAAGGAAAGGATGATCTACCTCAACATGCTGGAAATGCTCTTACCAATGCAGCCCAGGGTGCCATTGGCCTTGATAGATGTGGCTCGTGTTCAGGTTGTTGACCTCCAGGGCTTTCTCTGCAAGCCCAGCCTGAGCTGGTACATGGAGCTATTCTGTCCTTGTTGCAAGACATTGTTTGTGCCTTTGCTGAATTTAGTGAAATTCCTATTAGCTCACCAGCAATACATATTCCACTGAAATGTTTTATGACCATTCTCTTTCTACTTAGCAAGTAAAAGGATGCCATAGAGTGGGAAGAGAAAATAAAGCCACAAATTATTCACTATGAGTAAGAGCCCCCATCCCCAAAAATCCTAGCAGATGAGCATCAAGTCAAAACACCAAAGCAGTATGGAGTACTGTATTTTAAGAACTATTGCACTTACAGGTTTGAAAATTTCCCTGAATTTCAAAAGGCCTTGTTCAAAAACTCCATGACAATAGAAAGAACAGCAATCAAGAAAGATGTTTAACACAAAAGCTTAATTTTAAATTAATATAATCTTATTAACACTGGTGAGGATATTGTGTGCTGGAAATTAGGCGCATATTAAGTGTCTTGAAGAATTAAGTGTCTTGAAGAATTAGGAATGTGAATAAGGACAGAACGTCAAACAAGGTTATTTACAGAAGCTTAATTCCAAAGACTTTGGAGGTTGAGGTCTTAATCATTGATAACCACACTTTTCTTACGTTTGTAATCCTAATTTTAATACAGCATAGTGCTGAGTTATTAAACATCTGTATTGGCAAAAAATATATGTAAGAAATCAGGATCTCTATGTTTAGAACAGCTTCAAATAGATTATTTCTCCAACAGTACATTTTGAACAAAAGAGATATACATTAATTACTTAAGTTTTCATATTGTAAACTTACAGGAAAACAGAACAGAGGAAAGTATGAATTTTAGTGTATTTGTTATTTTGGGCCTGATAGATTTCAAATATTTTCCTGATGACTAGCTATAACTACTACAATGTACCTTCCCTGGACTTCTGATAAAATAAGGATCAGAAATTAGAACTCCTTGGAGAAGAAAAGATTAGTATAACTAGGAGAAACCGAGACAACAATAACTTATAAACACATCCTTTCTTACTGAAGAGACTGTTCTTTCCCTGTGGAGCAGCTCTTAATGTTTTCATTGACTTGCTTGGCACATAGTCTACAATTGCATAATGAAGTTTGAGAATGACAAAGAAATGAGTACTAATATTTCCCTTAGGAAACTGTATCATACTGAGGAAAGGAAATGAGACTGAATAGTATAACATGTGGCTTCAAGCACTGTGGGGCAAATAAACTGGGGATTCACACCTTGACTCATACACACACACACACACACACACACACACACACACACACACAGAGAAAAAAAAGCTCTTGGCGTGTTCTCAATTACTAGTGCCATGACTACATCTTAGCCATGAAAAAATGCAAATATTATTATAGAACTACAGAATGGTTTGGGTTGGAAGGGACCTTAAAGATCATCGAGTTCCAACCCCCTGCCATGGGTAGGGACACCCTCCACTAGCCCAGGTTGCTCAAAGCCTCATCCAGCCTGGCCTTGAACCCCTCCAGGGATGGGGCATCCACAGCTTCTCTGGGCAACCTGGGCCACTGCCTCACCACCCTCACAGTGAAAAATTTNTAAAACAAACAATACTAAAAAAAAATACTAAACAGGTCTGAGGACTGTTGTTAAAAGAGCAGTCTGAAAAAAAATGAATTGGTCAGCCTAGGAAAGAAAAAGAACCAAAGGAATATGATGACTGTCCCTAAATCATTAAGGAGAAAAATACTGAAGAAAATGAAAAGGTATTTAAGCTGACAGACAAATGATGTTATGAGGAAAATGGTTTATAAAATAAGCATGAATTAGTTCAGTTCGGAAATAAAAACTTGTCAGGATAAGAACTTTTACGAGGATAAGAATGATCTGGGAAAAATCTGTCCAATAGATTTGCCACAGCCAGGGACCAGTCTACCTGACCTCAAAGGCCACTTTAAAATTTTATGTTCCTGTGAAAGATATCACAATTTCTTTGATGTATTGCTACTGTATCTATTGTTTTCCAGCTTTGCTACCAGCACAGTTCAATTTCAGCACATCCTACTGTGATGCTGAAAAGTCAATTGTTATGATTTTCTTCTGTTTCTTTGAAAGTATTCCCTGCAGTAATATAATTTTGTTGCATATTATTGTAACAGTAGCATTTGCCATTTTCAAAATATTATTTAAAAATAACTAAATTAGTATTTGTGCTTAACTGATTTCTTGAAATGGCTGATTTCCCATGGAGATTTGGTAAACAAAATGTTTTCAAAGTTATTTTTCGGTGAAAATAGAAAACTGAGAAGAACATAATGAACAGTGTACTGACAAGATTATGAAGAAAAAAATCAGATGTAAAAAGGTCCTTTACAAAAAGTACAGACATTTTTTCTCCTAAAAGTATTACAAATGTGTTTTCAGAACCTAGGTGATTTTGCTAAGTCTGCAAACTCTGCAAGAGTAAAATATTCTTGTAAAATAGGTGTTACTTAATTTTTTTAGTATTGTCATACTGAGGTAAAATGTATCCAGAACTTGATAATTCTTAAGTATAATACGACCTGAAAACATGAATAAATGTACTCTCTGAAGTAGTCCAATCTGTGATTATAATTAATATTGATTTTTCACAAAAACCATAGTCCACCTTAATCTTTCAGGATAACTAAGTTACTGTATTTTTTTTAGTTATATATAAAAGCAATTCTCCTTATCTTACCTTGATAACATTGAGAGTGGGACTGATTTCTACTTTAAGTATAGTATTCCTCTGAAGTTTTTGGCTCCTTGACCAAACATCTCAAGTATGCAATAAAAGACTTGATAGCAGTTTGAATAATTTATTAGTCTGATCCATGTTTTATATACAATCACATTTGGCCTCATAACCATATTACACACGGTTAGGTTATCTGTGTAACACCATGTTACACATGCAAGGTTTCTTTTCTTTATATAAAGCTCAATTTCTACAGAAGTTCTAACACTTATTTGGGCTCAGAACTAAAGCTGTCATCCGGTTCTCAGTAATGCAACAGTGAGTTCAGAGGATCAGTGTACTTTTATTCATAAAAATAAGCTTGCTTAATTAAATAGACTTGCCTAACTGCATTTATATTTTGGTTCTTGCTGAATTGCAAATATAAACACAACTGAAAAAAAAAGTCCCTAAAGAAAAATAGACAGTTTCCTGGACTGGTAAAATGATGACAAGATACCTGATACATCACTACTAGTATGAAACATGTTTTAACTGTTTCTAGTGCTATAGCATGCCACCCTCTGCAATAATTAATTATAGGAGACTAAGCATCACTTGTTTTTCAGTGCTCAGTGAAATCAATAGCAAGACAGCGCCTTCAGAAAGGTTTAGGATTATATCCTGATGCATTTGTTGTTTTCCATATGACCACTAAATATGCTACTAGACCTGAAGCCCAGATGAAAACAGCAGTTTTGGAATTAATGTTATTTTGATGTAACTGGTCTTGTCTTACTGTACATCAAATTCAAATTCTATTGGATTTATTCACATTTTCATTACTGATTAAAGAAATGATTCCAGAAATATTGTCTTTTTAAAAGGTGGGCTTGTAAGGGCTTGTCAACAGCTGTCAAGTTTATTGACATAACAGATCATTAATAATTGTTTTTAAAAAGTATTTCATCCTCAGAATATAATTACTTTGTAATACATTCCACATGCAGATCTGGAAGACTCCCGAATCTAGGCAGGTTCTAATTTCATTTGGTTGATCTCCCTTATCTATGACCCAGGATTCCATCATAAAAGAGCATTTGAATAAGTTTGCAGTTATTTCGAGACAACTCCTGGGATACGGCTTATTTTCATAGCTGTGGTCTTAAGATGTTTTTAGCTGGACTCACAAAATTCAGAAGTAGATTATGATGGGCTGACTTGGCTGGCTGCCAGACCCTTGCCCAGCTGTTCTCTCAGCTCCTCTCTTCAACAGGGCAGGGGGAGAAAATAGGATGAAAAACCTCACAGGATGAGATAAAGGCAGGGACATTACTTACTAGTTATCATCATGGGCAAAACAGACTTGACTTGGTGAACATTAATTTAATTTATTGCCATTTAGAAGACAGTAAGATAGTGAGAAATGAAGACAAAACTGAAAACCAGCTTTCCCCCACCCCCTCTTCTTCCCAGCCTCAAGTGGCTCCTTCACTCAAGACTCCATTACCTCTTCCCCACCTGGAGCAGCCCGGGTGGATGAGGAATGGGGAGCTGCGGTCAGTCTGTAACATTTCCTGTTTGCAGCTCCCTCCTCACACTTCTCCGTGGTGCTGCATCGGTCCTCTCCACAAGCTGTAGTCCTGGCTCCTGCATGGGCTCTCCACAGACCAGAGTTACTTCAAGAAATACCCACCCCCTCCACCATGGGGTCCTCCACAAGCGGCAGGGGAATCTCTGCTCCAACGCCTGGGGCATCTCCTCCCCTCCTTCTCTGACCTTGGTGCTCACAGGATTGTTCCTCACTCTTTCCTGCCCGCTTATTCCTCTCCCTACAGGTGCAGTATTTTGCCCTTTCTTACACATGCTTTCCCAGAGGTGTCAACATCTCAGCCGCGGGGCTCAGCCGTGCCCTGCGGTGGGTGGGCTGGAGCCGGCTGGAACCGGCTGTGTCCGGCACGGGGCAGCCCCGGCCTCTCCTCTCCTCACAGGGACCCTCCTGCAGCCCCCACTGCCCGCGTTTGGGCTCCTGCACCCGGTACTAACAGCTACAAGTGTTCTGCTTGGGTTTGTTTGAGTGTACGCTGAAAAATAGTAACGCTGATTTTCTAAATGGGATTACAGACAGAGCGATCTCCACCAGCTGCCTCACTTCATGAACTGAAAAACAGCAAGTCTGAAATGGATGTTCTGGAAAAGAAAAAGAAAAGATAATGTGAATATTTACCCAGAAGTGTTTGATTTGCATGTGAGTTGTTATAATCCATCCGAGTACAGCTCAAGTGTCTCAGTATGCCTCGGCCCCGTAGCTCAGTTTAAACCAGAAAGACATGGCCTTGCTGGATGATTTTCTTTGTATGTAACACCAGTTTTGACCTTTGTAAGTAAAGAATTTCAATAGTAGGAAATGCTTAAAGGTGTTGGGATTTCTACAAATGTTTCCCAGGGACTAAACAGAGATTATCAAACTCATTTCTCTTCTGACCCAAAGCAGATCTCTTAACCTAGTTCTTCAGAGTCCAAAGACTTGTTCACTAATCCTCTAATCCTCCTAGTCTCACAAATTATTGAAGATCTATTATCTACAATCTCAGACTGAAGATCTATTGGAAAGACTGTGAACCCAAGAAAGCCCAGATAATCAAATATCTTGCCCTACATAATTTAATTTCTCACCATTTTAACTTTTTACTGATTTCCTTTGCTTTGAGAAGTAGAATTGTTTCCTCATTTGATATTAATTTTTTTTCACAGATACATTCCGTATTTATAACATTTTGAGTTTATTATTTTTAGCGAGCAGCCCTGTAATGTGGTATTGAAGGAATAGCTTCTGCATTAGAGCCACTTTTCACTTCCTCCTACTTCCTGCTGCTGCAGAGGATTATGGGAAAAGCTACAAAGGTTTTGAAGACACAGGGCCCAACATCATTTTTATTTAATTAAAAACTGCTTGTTGCAACTCTCTTTTTCACTGAACTTCACATAGTAAAATTCCTCATAACAGAAAACCCTCCAATAATATTTTTTAAGACCATGGGTGTAAATGCTAAGTCTTAGGATATTATATAAAGATATGAGCTCTTCAACTAATCAGATTTTAATATTCTAATTTACCAGTTTCTCAAATGAGGTTTATATAAAATGTACAGAGAGATTATAGTGAAAATATATTGTCTTTGGAAAGCATTAGAAAGATTAAAATGTTAATAAAGAAGTTACTCAAAAATCTTGAGAAGAAAGTTGGTCTTTCCCATTTACCAGTTTGAATGTCCCCAACTTTTACTTATTTCAAATTATTTTTCTTTTACCATTTAAAAAAATCAATATATGTGGCCTGCTCTGTTCACTGCTAGAAAATGTAAGAACAAAGACACATGTTCCTCTATTTCTTTGCCGTTTGCTAAGAAACATATCAAATGTCTTTATCTATGAAAGTTTCCATTTAACAACACTAGCTTGAAGACTTCTTCTGAGCTGCCTGTTTCTAGCAGTAGCTAATGTAAGTTGCAGTAACGTAGTGAAACATATCAAAAATGTCATTATATTTCTAAGATTCTATACATTGTACTTATGTGCAGTTTCACTTCATATAGAGAATGTGGGTACACAACAGATGGAAAATGTATTGATAGAAAAAGCACTATGAAAAATAACTTGTGATAAGAATTGGAACGATGTGTGTGATTGAATATACAAGTAACTTGTTGTGATGGGTTTACCTTGACTGGGAGCCAAACCCACACACCTACTTGCTCACCCTCCCCCTCCTGGGGATGGGGAAAAGAATTAAAGGGACAAAGGGAAAAAAAAATCACGAGTTGAGAAAGGAACAATTTAATAACTAAACTACAATAATATTATTATTAATAATAATATATATAAATATACAAATGAGTGATAAACTGTGATACTGCTTACCACCTGATGACNTTGGTCCCTCCCAGCTTCTTTTGCACCTGCAGACACAGGCACAGCAGAGATGCTTAAGACACCTTGAATGTCCTGGCAACAACTATAAACATCACTTTTTATCAGCTTTCATCTGAGCACAAATCCAAAACACAGCCTCTTGCTAGCTATTATGAAGAAAGTTAACTGTTTCAGCTGAACCCAGGACATCTGTCTCACGTACAACTTAATAGGTGTATTTAATGACATAATACACACTTGCCCACCCAGATCATTTTGATGAATTATTGGCCATCTGAGGGAAAAATAAAGTCTTCACTTTTTAATGCTGGAACATGTATTGAAGCTATCTATTGAATTAATCCTGCATTCACACCTAAGCAAAAAAAAAAAAAATTAAAAAGTGTGTTGACAATTACAATGTCAAAATCCAATTTTCATTGTCACTCCAAAGAAGAAACAGCTTCAGCTATTCAGGTTTGGATGTGCAAAGAAACACAAAGGACTCTGCCTGTGACAGCACCACTGACTGACCTGAGTTCCCTCTGCCCACACTGATTATGATAGTGAAATAGTGAAAAAGGATAACACCAATTTGAGCTACCTGCATTTGAGTCAATATAATCATGTTTATTCTCGGTAGTGTTAGGAGGTCTTGACAGCTCTTGTTTTCTCTCTGTGACAGTGCACCATTCAAACACAATTATTTCACTGGGAGAGTGAATTGTACCTTAACATGTATATCTCGCTGGTATCAGCTCTCTTACTCCTTGTTCCACTGCATAGCACAACAATGTCCAGGCATCTGCCCAATTGCCCATCAGTGTCTCAGATTTAGATCCCTGCTACTATCCTAATCTTTATTTTGTAATCAGTTTTGAGAGTGAAGTTTTAGTATGTATTGTTTCTATGCTATAGCTAACATGGTATCATGGTAATTTTGCCTTCCTGCATAATAGCCAAGAACAAATTTCAGTGTCATGGGAAGCCTGGGAAGAAGAGAGGGGTGGGGGGAAAGTGGATTTAGTTTTGCTTTATTTTCTCACCATCTTACTCTGTTTTTTTAGTAGAGTAATTTAAATTAATGTTCCCCAGGTAAATTTGTTTGTCCCATTATATTAATTGGCAAGTTAACTCCCTGCCTTTATATTGACCCACCAGCTTTTTCATTCCACTTTCTCCCCCTGTCCCTTTGATGAAGAGAAGTGACAGAGCAGTGTGGTGGGGGTCTGGCAGCCAGCCAAGATCAACCCAACACACTATCATTTTTTTTTGTAGGATGTAAAAATTTAAGGAATTATACTACTTTGGACTGAGATACGGGATGATAGCTTTACTTGGCATGGCACTGAAATAACAGAATGCAACTGTTTGCCGCACTCAGAAATCTATGCTATTTTTTCCTAAACCACAAAAATTCTCTGTCCCTCAGGAGAAGGTTATCAGGCTTTTCTGTCCAAAGCTTTATTCTGAAGACTGGTCCCTAATGGGCATGTGCTAGCTGTAACACACCTGCATGGCACCTCCTGGGGCTGTTTGCTCACAGTTTCCAGCCATACATCCCAAACTCTCATTTAAGGAAAAATTCCCTGCACAACAGTTCTCTTCTGAGATGTATCTTATTTCTGGGGACAGTTTTTTCTTTTCCTGTAGTGTCTTTGCCTATCCCCATATTTAACAGTTCTTGATTCATATTTCTCTAATCAAGTTGTATAACATCATTCTTGTTTTAACATGGTGGGTGATTAAGCAAAACATATGGTTAGCCATAACTATTGCAGTGATATAACCAGCTTTGATTTTCCTTTGTTTTCATTTCAGTGTTCCAGTTCCCTCATCTCATTCATTTATTTCTGCCACATGAGGATCATCACTGGGAAGTTCTTAAAACTTCACTTGGGCTACTAGGTGCCATTCTACAGAATAAAAAAAAATAGCTGAGAAATTTTTTAGCCTTCTTTTTGGCACCCACCTCTGTTCACTTTTGATTTCCCAGCAAGGAAATTAACCTCTGCCTTGATTTCTAGGAGGCCATTTATCTTCATGTGAGACCTTCTTTCTTTGTGAGTTCCTTGACTACAAAGATAATCACCAAAGCAGGGACATTCCTACTCCTGCTTTGCTCTCTGCTTCCTGAGACATGAGTATCCAGTATAAGCTCTGTGACCCTTTGTGGGAAGCTGTTGCCGCAGCCCAGAGTGATGGCAGGGGTTGTTTATTTGTCAGCAATCTCTCTGCTATCCAGGTACAGTGACGAGGCTGAGAATTTGGACAGCTCTAAAAGGATGTGATAAAATTTACCTATCACTTGAGCATCATCTATGCAATACTGTCAGCTTTGTTTGAAGAGTGGAGGAATCCAGGTATCAGAGGACACTTAGGGTAAAATTCTAATTTACTAGAAGGTGAAGGGGCTACTCCTTCCTAGTGCCAATCCTTCCTTGGTTTTACCCCTCAGCGCTGCTTGCAGTGCTGTAGTGTTTGCAGTGCTGGAGCTGTAGAAACCAGGGTGTCCTGTTCCTTAGGAAAAGATCAGCAAGCAATAAAATTTGCCTGGCTGTCCCAGCTGCAGCAGCCTCCTGATAAAAATACTCATACCATGCATTATGAATCTAGGACCGAGGACTAGAATCAAAGATTCTTCACTCCCCAGCTGCATATAGCTCAATGTTAAACAACAGAGCCAGGGTTCTGCTTTAATTGTCTGTTGTATCACGGTGCAGTTACAACAGGGAAGTGGGAAGGCATTTCTGCAATTTGGTGATTAATGAGTTCTTCTCAGAATACTGGGTTTCAAGCTGTCAGTTTGAACCTTGTGCTTCTGGACTGGAACCGCTATTGTTTAGAAGCACTGATAAGTGCCTATTCTCAGAAAAGGACCAGCACATAGACTGACGTGCAGTTTGCAGCCATGACTTGTTTTCTTAAATGCCAAAGAGACATGGACAAAGCAACCAGGTACTTCGTATTTCTTCAGTATAGGCTAGGCAATGAACAGGTTGAGAGTAGCCTTGCAGAGAAGGACTTAGGGATACTGGTGAGTGAAAAATTAGACACGAGCTGACAACATCCACTTGCAGCGCAGAAAGTCAGTTGTGTCCTGGGCTGCATAAAAATAAATGTGTCCAGGAGATCAAGGGAGGTGCTTCTTTCCCTACGCCACTCTTGTGAAACCCCACCTACTACATCCAGCTCTGGGGTCTCCAGTGTTAGAAAGCCATGGATCTGTTAGAGTGGGTCCAGAGGTGGGCCACAAAAATTCAGAGGGCTGGAGCACCTCTCCTACGAAGAAAAGGCTGAGAGAGCTGGGGTTCGTCCTGCAGAAGAGGAGGCTCCAGGGAGACCTTATTG
>VZTO01025261.1:0-27394 GCA_013400615.1 Syrrhaptes paradoxus
AGAGCAGTTCTTTGGGGATGGGGGTCTGGGCAGCATTTCAAACTGAAACATCAATCAGAAACAGGAGCAAATCACCAGAACAAGCTGGATTTAACTCAGGAGATCTGAGGAACACAGTGGTGAAACTGACGAACTACTGAGCCACAATTACCCTTGGTACCAAAGGTGTGGGGAGGGTGGATGTGCCACCTTCTGAGAAGGGTTTGAGAGGTGACCCAGGCAGGCAGACCTGAGCCTGGCTCTGTACTAGGTGGGGAGTGCAAGGTTCGTGGGGAGATTCAATATTAGCTTATTAGACTGAATGACCATGGTGGGTAAAACCAGAAAAGTTTTCAGCACACAATCTGGAAATGTGCTCTCAGCCCTGCAGGGCTTGTGCTCCCACTACATTGTCTGCTTTTCACGCCTACCCTGAGCCTGATGTCTTGCTCACAGACTCGTGTGTCTGGGGAGGGGGATAATGTGCTCCCAGCCACCCGTCCTGCTCCTCAGGCAGAACAACCTCTACCCGAGCCAGTCGCTAACCTTCAGCCCTGGGGCGGCACAGCTGCCTGCCCTGGTTTAGCTGCTTCCCTCTGGGTGAGAGGAGTTGTGCCTTGGATGTGCTGCTCTCCCACTCAGTCCTAGGGAAAGCTGGATGGACAGGTACCGCGTGGGCAGCTGCAGTTTGGACAGATGAATCCAACAATGAGTAGCTGGGAAATAAAACTGTAGAACAAATCCAGCACCAATGAATACAAGGCAATGTACATGGGGAAGAACAAGGCTTCACAGATGTGTACAAGGATCAACTCTGAATTAGAGCTGGAGAAGCACGGCAGAGGGTGCAACAAAACCATCAGGTCAAAACTCACTAGTGGTCCAAAAGGCAAACTGAAGGAGGGGACCAGAGAACAAAAGACACACTGCAGCCATGTGATCCTGCAACTGATGCACCCAATGCATCCCTGCCATCAAAAAGGGAAATGCAAATGATGAGGGCACCAAAAGGCAGACCTGAGGATTAGGGTATGGACTGTCTTCACACGGGGGAAGATAAATCAAGTCTATGTGGTGTGAGGAAGGTGTGAGCAAGAGAGGTTGGACAGCAGTCTGCAAAACCATCAGCAGCACCAGGAGGGGAGCACTGGCATTTCTCACACTGCAGGAGCTGAGGTTACCCCATGGAAAGATCAGGTTAAACCCAACCGCCTGTAATCACCCTGTGGGATTCATGGCTACGCGATGCTGTGGAACTGAAAATGGTCTTTGAGCTCAGACTGGGGTTAAAAATCGCAGAAACACAGGATCACAGGCAGATTTAGGCTGGAAGGAAGATCTGGAGGTCTCTGGTCCAGCCTGCATCTCCACGCAGGGCAGGCTTCAAAGCTGCAGCAAGTTGCTTAGGGCCTGGTCCACTCAGTGGCTAAAAATCTCCAAAGGTGGAGACGCTGTCCCCCTGGGGCACCTGCTACAGGTCTGTACTGCTCTTGTGGTGAAGAATATTTTACTCACGTCCACATGGAATTTCCCTTTTTGTAATTTGTCTCCGTTGCCTCTGGCCATTTCCCTGTGTGCCTCTGATGTGAGCCTGGCTCCATCTTCTCTGAACCATCCCTTTCCAGCAGTGGAAGATGGTCATTTGGTCCCTCCTTCTGAAGTTTTCTCTTCTACCAGCTGAACCAGCCTAATTCCCCCAGCTGAGCATCGTGTGTTATGTGCTTAAGCCCCCTGACCATCCTTATTGCCCTCCCCACCTATCTTGTGCTGAGGGTCCAAAACAGGACCCCAGAAATGTCATCACCAGGAGCAGCCAGAGAGAAACTGCAGCTTCCCTCGACCCACTGACTTCACTCTTGCTAACGCGACCCAATATAAACTCAACCTTCCTCCTTGTAGGCGCACAGTGGGGAGGACAGGTCCATGCCACAGGGTGGCCCAGAAAAGGTTCCTGTCTCCATAGCCCCATTCTTTCTCCAGGCACCTATCCATGGCTGTAATTTTGCAAGTTGCAGCTCATGGCAAGTGAAGAGACATCAAGCATCTGCCCGCAGAGTGGGTCTGCAGCTGCAGGGGGAGACATCCAGGATCTCCGGTCGTGTTACTCACTCGAGAGTCACAGAGGCTGATGAGGAAATTAACAAGTCACTTGAGTTCTTTGTTCTTTGGGCTCATTTTCCTGAGTGTTTCAAAGTGCATTGAGACATTCAAGCCCTGCTCCGGGAGCTTGGATGCACCATGCAGCAGAGCCCGTATGGGTGGAGGTCTGTGGCACGCTCACCTTGTCCGGGTAGCAGCAGTATGGTTTCTGAGGGAGGGGTCTGTCCCAGCAGGCATGCACTGAGCTCTGAAAACACGCCAATGGATTTGCAGCCAGCATGGGGCTCTGTCCTTATACCCTTGTAAGTCTGGGAGTCCAATCCCTCCCCTTCTCACAGTCATCTGAATCCAGTATCTACAGCCACAAGAAAATGGTGTGACCTGCAACAAAACACCCAGAGCTGCTCATCTTGCTCAGGACAGCTTCGTGCTGCCCAGGACAGAGGCACCATCTGGGAGCCCCATGGGACACAGGGAAGCTCAAGGCTGTTGCTTGCTCTCCGAGGGGACTGGACCGATCCCTGAACATGGATGAATCTCTGCAGATCTGTGTGGAAGGGTGAGCAGGGGGTGAGAAGGGTGAGAACAGCACTGGGGCCATTCATCTGGGCAGACCAAGGACACCCCAGCTGACTGGGAGCACAGCACAGAGGTCAGGATGGCGAATGTAACTCAGAGAGCAAAGCCCCGGACCCATGCTGCTGTGCCAAATAGCTAGGCTGAAGGATAGCGAGCCTGTGCTGACAGGCGCCAGTGCAAACCACAAGAAAGCCAGGCTGGGCATCTTTGTAGCACTCCAAGCTTGACAATTAATGCATGCAAGCCACTGAATTATAGGCTGGAGACACTGGGAGCCCAAATGGCAGCTAACGAGTGTTGTTGATTGGCTTTCCGGAGGCCATGGAGACACAGACACTTATTCTTAGAGACATGGATCCCAGAGGGACCACGGCGGACACAAGAGCCTCTCTTCGCAGCACTCACATCCTCTCTGTCCTGGCGCTGGCAGCAGTCACGTTTCCCCTCCGTCGGTTGGGGAGCGAAGCAAGGATTCAGGGAAAAGCTGGCGATCAGCCCTCACCCCCATCAGTTTGTTCAGCCTCAAACATCCCAACTTTCTCTCCTCCTTTCCTGCCATACACCTCCACCCTAAAGGGTATAACTTTCCCTTATGAGGGCAGGGGTGTGAGGCCAGCAGATGCCCATCCCCTAACAGCTGGGCAGAGCTCAAAGGATGCTCTTGCAGCTCTGGAAGTGCAGCTAGAGAAGGTGATGTGGGACAGCTGGGTGTCCTTAAGAGAGATCAATGTTGCAGAAAAATAACCACAGCATCAAGAAATCATATGAAAACATCACATCACCACCACTGTGCAAATGCTCACACATATCTGTGCTCCCAGACACATGATCCAGTGCGGGAATGTTTTTACAGTCAGTGCATGCTTCCTGTCACACTACCAATTAATTGCTGGAAGTATTCAAATCCTTGATTTTCTCTCCATCTCACCAAAACAGAGGCCATGTGCAGCTGTCCTTCATCTCATCTCCACGGTGGATTTTTCCTCCCTGGTTATTTCTGTGTTTATACTCTCCAAGCACCAGCCAGGTATGAACTGGCACCTCCCACTGCAGGTCAGCTCCAGCACCGACTGGAGCAGCCAAGGGCAGCCAGCTGCAAAATCACTCTCCAGGTCCGGCACCATCAATTCAAGGTCAAGGCAGCCCTGTCCAGGTCGGGTCTCTGGCTCCAGGGTGACTGCATCACCTTGGGAAGCTTGTCTGGTGCACATGGGATGAACTGGTTCAAGCGCTGGACCAGAGCAGACCCCCCCCGGGGCAGTACAGGACAGCCCAGGGCTCTCGTGTGGGTTCCTGCAGCGGTTGAGAGACAGATCTGGGACTCCCACAACGGCATCACTAGAGATGAATAAGCATATTTGTAGGGAAGGATTTATTTGTCAATGCAAAAAAGCAAACGCCCAAATTCCACCACTGAAACGCAAAACTGGACTCTGAGAATGTCTCCGAATTGGCAGCTACATTTCTCCATGCTGACAATACAGAGATATTTGGTTAGTGCTGAGAGGGCTGATTTCTTAGGCTGTCATCAGCTTTTTTGGGCAAAGGAGGATGTTTGTGCCTTTGGCAGACTCCCCAGCCAGGAGGTGAATTTGTGTCCCTTGAGCCCCTCACCCCTGTGTCCCTTGAGCCCTTCACCCCTGTGTCTCTTGTGCCCCTCACCCCTGTGTCCCTTGAGCCCCTCACCCCTGTGTCCCTTGTGCCCCTCACCCCTGTGTCCCTTGTGCCCCTCGCCTCTGCTCAGGTGCTGGTGGGTGACACAGGCTCAGATCCTGTCTCAGCTGGATACGCAGCAAGAACCTTCTCCCTTCCCCAGCTCTGCACAGCACCAACACCCTTGCCTGGCTCTAGCTCAATGTTTCCAGCTTTGCAGTTGCCATTAAAAAATAGCAGTCTGAAAATAGGAAAGTGTAACGAGATTTCTGGGATTGTTTTGTTTTGTTTTGTTTTTTCTTAGTTTCACAGAAATTCCCATTCTGAGTGGGCGCTGATTTTCCAGGTGCACCAGCAGAAAGCAGAGACACCTCAAGGCTCCCTAGAGCTGAATCGAGGTGAGTCTCAGGGTGAGGCAGGAGGGGGTTAGGTGTACCCAGCCGCCTGCACCCAGCCCTGCAGCCCCCAGCCCTACCCTGAGCTCAGCCCTCGGCCAGGCTCCGTGATGGATGGTGGAACCGGGCAGGAACCGCTCAGAGAATGAGGACCTCTGAGCCAACTGGGACAGACACCCTCAGCCCCTGGTGCTTTCAGTGTCAGCTGGTCTCTGCTGTGCTCTTCACAGCACTCTGCCTTCCAGCTTCTCTGTGGGCAGGTCAAAAGCATCTGCAAGGAAACTCACACCCATGCACTTCGCACAGCGACTGATATAACGGAAGCGAGCTGGTGGGGACCCAAAAGAAGAATTTGCAGCATCCATGCATGCACACGTGGGTTTGTGCATCCTTGCACCAACAGAGATCCAAGACAACTGTCTTACAAAGCAAGAGGGCTATTCACTATCAAATGGTCAACTTATTAAATGATGAATGAGGGACTTGCTGCCTGTTGTTGTCTCTGTGTGAGGTTGCCTCCTTGTTCTGCGTTATCAACCCTGTGCTGGGCCACTACAACCTGTGACTAGTAAACTGCACAACAAAGTGGTGAGATTCGTGCAGTCCTGGTGGGGATGGACCCCACTGATTTGAAGGTCGCAGCTCCTCAAAAAGCCTCCACTGCCTTCCCAGCACAGCCGACCTGGGAGACTATGGCAAGGTTTTCTCTGGGTGCCCCTGAGAACTTGTGTCCCAAAAAGTTTACAACAATTACCTCCTATCAAAAATCCATCACTCCACCAAGAATCCCATGCATGTGATTTTCTTTAATTTTCCTTCTGTTGTTGAAATGATAATTTGCCTTTTTCCCCCCATTTTCAGAGGGTTTTAACAGATTACGATTATCCACATCCTTTTGTCAGACCCTGGTTACCACAGGATGAAGGGCACCTTGTTCCTTGGGGTTTTTTTTTGGTAACTTTCCCCTTGCTAATGCCTAATTTTGCAAACTTCTTCACATTAGAAAAGTGGCAAAACGGACTGTGGGCAAAGAAAGATGAAAAACTAAAAGAAATCCAGTCTTTAATAATTCTGGGTATCATTCTTTTGGGATTAATAGTGGCAAAATGAAAGAAATGGGGAAGGTGGGAAGGAGGATGAACAGCCCAAATCCAGGTCATGGCTGTTTTAATCAAACAATTGAAAGATTTCATTCCTTCTGGGGGAAGATAAAACACAGACATCTGAGGCATTTCTTCCCCAGTGATATTGTTTTGCCCTCAATAAATTTCACCCCAGAGTGAGCTTGGTGCTGCCAGGTTCTGGCAGATGTCTCTCAACGTCCCAGAGGCTACACTGATTTGCCCAGGATGGTGATTTTAGCAGGAATGCTGCGAGTGATGGAGAAGACTGGAGATTGGACTAGGTGACATTTAAAGGTCTCTTCCAATGCAAACTAGCCTATGATCCTATGAAGACACAGCAGGACAAGGAGGGCACAAGCCCATCCCACAGCCTGTCCCAGTGGGCAGCCCACAAAGGCTCTGCTGCAGCAGTAAGGAGGGTGTTTGTGGAGCAAAACCACAGCCTCCAGCCATCAGCCATGCAGCAGCGGTTAGAAACAGTCCCAGTGACGGATGCAAACCCATGAAGATCCCGGCTGGTGTGAGTCCAGGCCCCTCAGCAAAGCCAAGCACACGCTCAGTTGCAGAAGTGAAGACCAGTGATGGCCATGGTCAATATAAAGACCAGCAATGGCCATGGTCAATGTGAAGACCAGCCAGACAGGGTGTCCCCTGTCCTCTACAGAAGCTGCTCTGCTCAGAGTGATGTCATGGAGTGACTTTCATCTCTGTGGCAGGTGCTCCTGGGAACAGGATAACTTGTACGTGTGCTCGGACCCATTTAGTAAAGACATTCGTCTTCATCATGAGATGTTGGCCCCCACCTTCTCCTGAGCACCTCCCTTGACAAACGTCTTGCGTGCAGTTATTAGAAACCTGTTACTTCTCCATATCAGGAGTGATCATCTCAAAAGCAGAGTTTCCAAACTACGTTGAGGTAATGATTAGATTATTTTGGGATGACAAACCTCCCTGGAAAAGTTACAGGGACAGTTCATTGGCATTTGGTCAAAGCTAAAAAGCACAGGATTCAGCAACGTGGACGAAGGAGAAGGATCGCAGCTAGCACGTATAAATCAGATGTGATGGTTATTTCTAAGAAGATGTAATTCAGACAGCCTGACGTTACAGTATTTCTTGGGATAGGCTGACTGAAAGGAGTTCAGGAATCTGAAGTATGGGTGATGAGAAATTATCTTGGAAGCAGCATATTCACTTTATTGAGAGTAGTGGTAAGATGCCCATAAATATTTCTAAGAGCATTTCAGGTACTTTTATGAATCTTGCATGGGATTTATTGCATATTTTCAGAAAAAAAAATTAAGAGGACATTGTCAAACACTTTTTATAGCTTTTATTTATTTTTTAATCTCCATTGTTTGCAAAGCCCTCCTCAGAGCTGGAAAATGCAATTCTGCCCTGTTACATCTAGCAGACAATGAATTTTTCTTTCTCTCTGGTATGCTGAGCAAAGACAGAGGTAGGATGTCTTGGGCTCCAACTGGACAGAGGGAGGCAGGTTGGTGTCCCTCCTGCTGAGCTAGTGGAGGAGCACTGGACGTGCTGCCACGGCTCCCTGTGGCCAGGCAGCCAGATTCTATCACAGGCAGTTGGTGTGCTGGGTTTCGCTGTGGGAGGGTAGCAGATAGCTTTCCAGCTGTATTTAAAAGCCCATTTTTTCAGGAGTGTTGAAAGACCCCACTCAGCGCTGGCATATCCCAAAGGCCACCTTGGAAAACGGAGCAGATGAGGGCTGATGCTGCTGGGGGGTGCTCCTCAATTTTGGGCACAGCGTTCTGGGAGGAGGGGGTCTGATTTTTAACTGACTCCACCAGGACCACCTCTTACCAGTGCTGAAACCAGACCCAAATCATACCCAGGCTGGGTGTTTCCTGACACCAGTGGAGACATTTTCCAAACCTGCAGCACTTCTGGCCAGAAATACAACCCTGAGCTTTGGCTCCTGCAATATTCATTGGAAAGCCTGAGTTTACTTAGCCTTCCCTGGCCTTCCTGTTATTAATTGAAATTCTGCTCTCGAGGCCAGTCACGTTGTGCTGGTGCCTCCTCTGCCTGCTACCACGTTACAGCGATCCAGGGCAAGCCTGCACCCAGCGCTCCCGGTGACACACACCGAGGGCCAGGGGCTCCTGGCAGGGAAGAGATGAGCGGCTGTGCACTGCTGCCAGCAGCGGGAGAGGAGCTGCCTGCGAGGGCTCCATCCTCCCAGCAGGGAGGAGAGGTGCTGGGGCCAGAGGATGGAGTGGGAGGATGGACCAGAAAGCATCACTTCCAGCCCAACTCCTTCATGGACCCAGCCAGCCTCTTCCAGCAACCCCTTCCTAGAAACACTCCCTGGGGGATCTGCAAAGAGGAAAAAGTTAAACACATTAATCAGACCAGTCTGGCTCTTCTCCCCTTTCTTTGTCATCATCACTGACCCCTCCAGTTTTGTGGGTTTCTTGCCTCCTTCTCTCTCCCATAAAATGCTTTTCATTCAGTGGCTGTTGTTCCTTTAAACACTTCATGAAGACTCGTAAAACTACGTAGGGAACTAGCAGCAGTTTTCTTCTTAGACAGGAGCTTGTGCCAGCAAAGCAGAAAAAAATCTTGCTTGAGCGACGCAGAGAAAAGGAAGGAATAGAGGAAGCAAGCAAGGAGCAGGGAAGCTGATTTTCCCGTGTCCAGAACATTTGCTTTGCCAGGGACAGTGTGACCATGAACATCAGCATTTTCAAGGCTTGTTCCAGAGAGCCCGTGAAATCTAAATGACAAAAATGGGCGCTTCCATCTCCAGCTGTCAATTGCTAAAGACGTGGCATCCTCCGAGCAGAACAGTGCAACGTGGGAATCCCCCCTCCTGCGGCCGGGACACTTTTCCTACAAACTGCTCCAGCGCAGAGGGATCGTGATGGAGGAGGAGGAGGTGCTGAGCCTGTACACACAGCCCCAGAGGAGCCAGCCTCCTGCTGTGATGAATTTTTCAGCAGTTGGGCTGCAGGGAGGCTGAAGCCACCCCCAGCTTTGCCTGCAGCCCCTCTGCAGAGGATGCTTTGGTCAGGACACTTTGTGGTCAGCACAATTCCTTGATCGACATTTCTTGGGCTACTCCGTCTTGTTGCCAAAGAGAGGGTTTGACCACCTCTGTCCCAGCCCTTAGGGACCATGTATCAAAGAAATCAATTGCTCTAAGAAACTGCTCAAACTATGCGTTTCTCCTTTCCCAGGGCACCAAGGTGCTGAGCCCCACCAGCTCCCTGGAGAGGAGCTGATGTTTTTTGAGCTGCGGGTGTTCAGCTCGCTTGTGCTGGTGTGAAGTGCCCCTGATGCATTTTCTTTATGTGTGCTGTTCCTTAGCTTGGTCTTGCCCAAGTCCTCCTGACAGAAGAGCCCAGGAGCTGGTGGCATCCATTTCCCGAGAGAAGGAAGTCTCTCCTTGGAGTAAAATCACAGCAGCTAAAAAGCTTCCTCTGCAGGTTCATGCGTTTGTTTATTTCTGTTGCCTTTTATCTAGTAACTGATCTATTTTCTTGCATTTTCCACAGTGTCATTGGAAGCTGAAGCTCACAGTGGGCTCAGCAATTAGTGGTAGCACAGAAATATAAGGCAAAAACAAGTATTGCTAATGAGCTGACACATTAAACAATGAGTCACACTTCCATAAGGAGCCCAAATCAAGTTATAACCCTAAATAAACAAGCTGTGAGAAACAGTTTACAAAATATGAATGTGTTACTTATTTAACTGCTGTTGAGAAGCTGTGATCTGAACCCTGAGATGTATTTAAATATCTGAAACAAATAGTCAATGTGTGGATTATCAGACCAATGCGGCGGTGGCTGGCGCAGTCGGGCTGCGTGGGTACCGGCAACATGAGAGGCTTGGGGGTTGTGTCCACCCTACAGCCTCCACCCTACGTCCTTCCCCATCTGCGTGTGGACCAGGCAGGGACTGTCCTGCACCGGGGGGGGGCATGGGGAGGTGGCAAAGACTGAGAGCCAGGAGATGCTGCAGGTGGGAATTCTCCTCCCCGCAGAGGTAGCGCCAGACATTCGGGATGTCTCAGCCTCCTGCAGAAAGTCATCACAGGATCAGGCAGAACCCTGTGACTTTTCATTTGGGGACCAAAAGGCAAAACTAAAGCTAAATGGTTCTTCCCAAATCAAATGAGAAAATCCCTATCCTTTCCCATGGCAATGACACAATGAAACCTTCTGAGTTAACCTGAATCCACATGAAGTGGATTTTGGTTTTGTATATTTTCTCTTCTTGGTTTGTATCTTTTCTCCTCTTGGTTTACCGTTCAACCCCTCAACATTAAAACCCATCAACCCCTCAGTTTTAAAAGAAAAAGTCTTCTGCAGATACGAAGTTGAAATCTTACACTTTCCTCCCCATGGCCCATTTTACTTTCAGCCAAAATGACTTGTCAAAGTGCAGCCAAATCTTTCCCCCCAGAATGACACTGAGAATTTACTGTCAGAGAAAGAGGACTGTGCAGTTCTTGCACAAGGGAACCACAGGCTTTTGGCAGAGGTCTCTCCCTGCTCAGCCATTAAACTCTGGCATTGTCTGGACGATATCCCATCCCAGGGCAAATCCCTCGTCTGCTTCTGCTGAATCTCCGCGTACCGATGCTCCCAAAGTGCGAGCTGTATGAGCAGCTGTTTGCACGCTCAGAGAAGTTCAGTTCAGCTGCCTCTTGTGCCCTGGAGAAAGCAGAGAACATCCTCTGGGCATCAGGACATGGCAAGAAAGGAGCAGGAACAGTCATCCCACACTCAGCTGTGG
Organism: Syrrhaptes paradoxus; assembly: GCA_013400615.1. Lineage (NCBI taxonomy): Eukaryota > Metazoa > Chordata > Aves > Pterocliformes > Pteroclidae > Syrrhaptes > Syrrhaptes paradoxus. The sequence continues at coordinate 10,601 of VZTO01025261.1, forward strand.
GCACATCTCACACGTGTGTGCACAGCCTGCCCTGAGATCGGCTTTGCTGGGAATGACAGGGTTTTCCCATGATGGTGGGACATCCATGGCAGCTTTATCAATTCATCATCAACTCCAGGACACCACAAAAGGCTGTGATGTGGCACATCAGAAGGACTGGGACACTGTCCCCACCATGGCTCAGTTAGAAATTGGAAGGGGGGCGTGTGTCCCTCCATCCATCTCTCCTGTTTCAAGTCCCTGGAGGAGCCTGGGGACAGAGTTGTCAGAGAGGAGAAGGTAATGCCCCAGAGGAGAGTTTCTACAGAGGAAAGAGCATTTATCCCAAAGAGGGGACAGAGTACATGCTGGAGAGGATGGTGTGTCCTTGCCCTCCAACCTGGCAGCCAAACCTCCCCCGAGGACAGCAATTGGGAACCCCCAGCCTGCGGGTGCCACCAAGGAGAAGGGTGACAGGGGCTGTGATGCGAGGATGCTTCAGCTGTGCCCCCTGTGCAGCAGTGACAAAACCCTGCCCTGCAGTGATGCTCTGGGACATCCTCAGCAGAAACTGGGTGGGTGCTCACGCCAGCACAGCCAATGCCATCAGAGCCAGCTTTGGGTTTTGCAGCACCCACACCGCAGCTGGCCCCGGTGTGCCCTTCAGGAGGGGCTCAGAAGAGTGGTCACAGCTCTGACCCTTCCCATACCCTTCTGGCACTCATCCTGTCCTCCCATCCCTCTCCCCAGGCTCTCCAGCCTCTCTCACCTCTCCACGCCTGCTCCCCTGGCTGCAGAGTGACAGTCCTCGAGTCATAAGTGGCTAAAGTATTGGGACAATCTCCTGGGCTGGCCAGGTGAAGAGATTTTAGAAGTATATTAGGAATAAAATAAATGCTAATAAAGGCTAAGGGTGCTACTACGAGGAGATGGTAAAATTGCTCCTAACAAGAGAGAAGAGGCAGACATGATCAATGAGTATTTCTGTTCGATATATTTGGAAGGAAGCACTTGTAACATGCAAGGACAATGAAGTGCTCTTCAGCTTCTTTGTGTTTAAGGAGAATGTCAAACAACATCTACATGGGACAAACACTTTCAAATCACCCTAAAAATAATAGTAATCTCAGTAATCAGTCTAATTTCGCCTATCAAGAGTCTGGAAAGAGCTGGTTGAGGGTTTCTGCAGCCCTCCAGTGTCGATGCTGAATGATCTTGTGACCAGAGAAATGATGCCCCTCACACTGGGCATGTCCAGAGCTCAGACTCTGACCCCCAGATGCATCAGAGGAGAACAGTCAGGGTTCAGCTGCTGCTGGAGAGAAACACAGCTGTGGGGAGTTCCTCACTGAAAATGGTGTCTGAGAGGCTGAACTGCCCTTTGTGGATGTCTGCCTCCTCTGGGTATCCGTCATTCCTCCTCTAGGCACCTTCAAGCAGGGGCTTGGTACTGGATTCAGTGGCTTCAGACCCAAGAGACAACTCCGAAAGCTCTCTGGAGAACAGCCGCACCTTGGGGGTCCAGAGGAGGTCAGTAGACCCAGTATCAGCTTTGCTGCTGACTGTTTCTCCCCAGCCATCTGGGGGTATCTCACGTTCATCTCATGCACAACTGTGACACAACTATGGCATGATGATGGCACGACCATGGCATGCCTATGGCACGACCGTGGCATTGAGCTGCCACGTGCTCAGGGGGTGATGGGGACCCGTGCCTGCCTCAGTGTTTTCCATCTGCACTGGGAGCTCGCAGAGCTGACCACGGCCCCGGCAGAGGGCTGTAGCCACGTTACTGTCCTGCCTGGGAGGCAGTGGGGCACCAAGGTGGCTGGGATGGTGTTTCCTTGGGGTTCGTGTCTCCCACACCTGCAGGTTGGCAGCAAGGGGATGAGTTGTCTGCCCTGTTGCACATAAATACCCGAGGACAATCTAATTCATGTCCTGGAAATGCCCTTTTGTCTCCAGTGTGTGCAAAGGAGCCTGGGGTGAGCAGTCCAAGAGACCCACCTGCATGGGAGGAGATGCTGTTTGACCATTGAATGTCTCTTTCCACTCACACAAGGACATTAGAGTGGCTGAATGGTGCTGAATCCAACCTCCATCTATCCCCAGGGTCATCTCCAACCAGGTCAGCAGCAGCTGCTCAGAGACGCAAGGCCAGCACTCAGCCATCCTTTCCCACGGTATTTTTCCTGACTTCTGACAGTTAATGATTCAGGGACTCCCAGAGCTGCACGTCGCATTTGGGTCAGTCCAGCAGGTCCTGTGGCAGTCACCGGTGGCTTGATCATCCAGGAATTTGTCTAACTTGCCTTTCCAGACATTTACATTTTTGGTCTTCATGACGTAGTGTGGCAATGAGTTTCACCGTCTAATTACACACCGCACGAAGAGGTGCTGCTGAGGCACGTACTGGAATGCTGGATGTGGTTTTGGTGTCTGGATTTCCTAGAGGTTGTGGGAAGTTTGCAGATGCTGAGGAAAGAGCCACAAAAGCTATACAAGGGCTGGAGAAAACACCTTGCGGGGGGCCCTCGGGAAGCACAGCTCACCGGGAAGGATAAACATGCTGTAAACTGGAAGGGGATTGAATCCCAGGTCTGGCAGAGCTCTTCTGTCTACAGAGGCAGAGCCTGTACAAGGTCAGACACCCAGCTAGAACCATGGAACCATTTTTGCTGAAGCAAAGCACGTGTTTCAGTGCAAGAGAGTTTAACTACAGAAAGGGGAGACTCCATCTCTGGATGCTTCTGCAAAGACGTTTAAGCTACAAGCCTTGGCCTCAAACTGCACATCAGTGCAGGAAACCCTCTCATCTGGGAGGTGGTAGAGACCAGATCTTGCCATTTCCAGCCTGTTAATAAACACCACAGGACCAGCCAGAAAGGTCCTCGATGGCAATGAAGAAGAGCCACAGCCTGGCAACAGGGCTTAAATTACCTGTGCAAGAACCTGTCCAGTGATGGCTCATACCAGAAAAAGCTGAAACCACCAGATCTAGATGGCCCAATGGTTTCTTCTGTCTTTACACTCAGTGAATCATGGGCCTTGCCCCATGGCCAGCAGCAATTTCTTCCTCTCTCAGAGCTGACCCTTGCCAACAGCCAGCACCACCTGCTTCCACACAGATCCCAGGCTGTCCTTGTCCCCAGCAATCCAGGCCATTATTCTACACACAGTGACCAAGATGCATGTTCACAGTGCCAGGATGAGCCCAAACCTCTGCTCCAGTGGTAGGTGGGATGTGGATGAAACCTAACGCTGGGCATCCAACCCGTGTCCTGGACTCAAGTGCCCCTGCTCCCCAGGTAATGAGAATGGCTCATGCCAGTGATGAGCAGAGACCACCTGTGAGGGAAGTCTGCCTCCATGGTACAGCAGAAAGGACCCTTCTCTGCCCCTCCATCATGCCAGCCCATTTCCACACCATTCCATTGCAGGGGCTGGTGGGCAGGAGCTGCCACGTGCTCACACCGAGCACCTTCCGTATCCATATGGGCTGGGGCTGCTGCCAGAAATGTCTCGGGACAAAGCAAACACGGGAGCATGTCCAAACCCTGTGAGGCTGCTGGTGCGCAAGCACCATTGCCACATGCAGATTCTTTGTACTCGTCTATCTCCAATCTCCCTCGTTATCTTACATTTGAAGCTACTTGGGGCATGTCTTTCTGGCCAGTGTTTGCCCAGCACAGCACACAGCAGGGAGTTTTGTCTCCCTCCTCCAAGGGCAGAGATGATGCTGCACGCAGGCAGAATGCATCAGGGCGGCTGTGCTCTGGTGTGTGACACACTGGGTCTTTGCCCTGTGCTGGACACAGTCTATAAAGCCACATTTCTGCTGCTGGCAGATCGCTGTGAATGGCAGATACACTGGAGAAATCCCAGTCAGCCTCTGGGAAGCAGATTAAGTGGTGGAACAATCCAGGGAATGACCAGCTGCCAGCGCTATCCTTAGCAGTGGTGAAGAGGATGAGGATGCTAGGAAGAATGTCACGATGAGAGGGGGAAAAGGGTGAGTCCAGCCCATGGGGCACAATGGAGGGTTGCACGTCCCCAGCCCATGGGGCACAGACCACATCGTAGGGTGATGGCAGGGTCCTGGCAGACACAGACACCAAAGAAGCATCACAGGCACCTCTGGTGGCTTCCACCCTGCAGGACCTGGTCACCCATGCTGCTCGGAGTGAGGGTACAGTCACAGAGTCCCTTTGGGGCTAAGGAATGGGCAGAGGATGGACCCCCTCCTCCTTGCCAGAGAATCCCCAGGAGTTTTAAGGAGAGGGGCTCAGAGCCCCATTGTGGGTGCTGGGTCCCCCTCCCCACCTCGGACACAGCAGATGCCCTCAGTGGTGCAGGGAGAACCCAAGGGTCAGAGATGGAGCTGGACCTGGAGCTGGACGTTGGCTTTCCTCTCCCCCAGGATGCCAGTGAGACTCCAAGCCCTCTCCTGCCCCCAAGCAGCCCCATCCCTGGGCAGGACGGGTTATCCAAGGGGGCAGGCAGCCCGAGGCAGGCATTGGCATCACCAGCTCCCAAACCCTGTTTTGTGGGTATTTTTATCTCCCTTCCTTAGTCTCAGACAGGCCCGTTTCCAAGCCCTCTTTTCCCCTTAGGGTAATTTTCTCTCCTCCCAGAGCTGTGCCAGGGAGGTGTGCAGGGCAGCCAGGTCCCAGGCTGTGCTGGGGGTCCCGGCCCCACATCATAAACCCTTCTCCATCCCTGAGCAAACGGCACAAAGCTCTCACCATGGGCAGCCTACCTCTGATAATTACTTCAGCATACACCTCGGGTCTTAAGTACATGGTTAGAAACAGATCAGTGTGAGACATCTCCTTAAGTCTCATCTGGGAATCGCTGCTATCAGCGAGTCCTGCTTTCCCAGTCAAAGATGATTTACTCTGATCTGCACTATTGATTTTATTGTGGGAAATGTGGTGATACCTAGAGAGAGAGAAAGACAGAGATTTGACTTATGGGAGCGTGTGGGGAAGACTCCAGTCCCTACCGTAGCGCCTGCCTTTTTCTGCATCTGCACCAGAATTATTTGTAGTGTTTTATGCACCCATCTGCTCCCTGCGTGCTCTCTATAAATCTCACTGGCTCTCACACACACACATGTTTGCTTTCCATGTAGATTACTTATGATGAGAGTCTAATTAGACCCGGGGAAGCCTGCCTACAGAGCGAGCCTGGGGAGAGCTTAATTAAAGTCAATGGAGAAAATTATAGGTGAAAAAAAAAAATTAGGGCAGCAAGGAAAAAATATCAAGAAAGGAAGCAAAGGGAAAAAAAAAAAAAAAAGGCAGGGAAGTAACAGCACCAGCGAGGGAGTGTGCATGGTTCCCAGGCTCCCCGGAGCAGCCGCCCCAAGCACCAGGCATCGTGGCCAGGACCCACAACGCTGTGGCATGGAGAGCCCGTGGGTCTGCCTTGCAGGGAAGGGGGCAGGTGACAAGGTGAGTGGATGCACGCAGGCAAGGCTGAGCAGAGATCCTGCCCTCCTGCCTTCCTTCATAGTATGTCCTCTGCAGAGGGTGGACAAGATGCTGGCAGAGCCGCCCAGCTCTGGATGTCCTCCCCATATGTGTCTTGTTCTCCTGGTCTCATCCACATCACGCATCCATGAGCTGGGAGATGCACAGTGGATGTGTGAGGTCTGGCTCCTCACTGTGTCTGTCCCCCAGCTCAGGGTGGGAAGAGGGGACGCACTCATTCTTGTCTTGGAATTTGCTGACCTTTTGCAAACTACCACATGGGCTGCAAGGTGATGGAGGATCCCACCTGAGAGGGCAGCTGGGATTTTGGGCATCACCACAGAGCACCAAGGGCACCCCCGTGACCCCTGCAGTGTTCTTCTCCCCAGCAATGGCACTGTTGAACCCAGTGACTTCTGGTTGGGGGGAGCATCTCTTCCACGAAGTCTTGATTTGAAGACCACAAATGATGGAGAATCCGCCACATCTCCTGGCAAATTGCTCCAATGGTTAATTATACTCCTTGCTTAAAAGATGCATCTTATTTCCAATTTAGGTTTTTCTAGCTTCAGCTTCCAGCCATTGAATCTCATTACATTTTTTATCTGCTAGATTAAAAACCCCTCCATTATCAGAAATCTCCTCCCTCGGTAAGTATTTATAGACTATGATCAAGTTGCCTCTTAACCTTCATTTGATAAACTAAATCGGCTGAGCCACTCAGTCTCTCCCAGTCAGCCAGCCCTTGCACACCTCCACTCGTTCCTACTGCTCTTCTCTGAGCCCTCCCTGATTCTGCACCATCCTGGACCAAGGCAGGGCAGTCCCTGCATCAGGACAGGTGAGGAAGTGGTGTCCTGGGTGATGCCATATGCAGGCGGAGCACCAGGTCTGCTGGTTGTGCCACTGCAGGAGGTCTTGGGGTGGGTTAGATGCATCCTGGGCTCAGTGTGGTACAAACACAGAGAAAATCCCCCAGCAGACAGGACAGCATGGCTTTGGGAATAAGGATTTAGGATTGACGTGCTAGCAAAAGGGAAGCCAGAGGAGAGGAGTGATGCAGGGAGACCACCAGGCGATCGGTGCAGCAGCGTTTGGCGTGGCAGCAGGTGCACTGAAGTCAGCCAGGGGTGATGGTGCTGTGACAAAGCTGCTTGTTGGTGAAAGCTGGGCAAATGGGTTCTATGCAGCCAGCAGGGAAGGAGGTCTGCATGGCCCATATGGACAGGTCCAGGGGCTCTGCCACCTCTTGGGGGTGGTCAGCTCAGGCTCAGGGTCATTGATGCCACTCTGGGAAGGTGGAGCCTCAGAGAGATGCAGACTTCACCCAAGAAAGGATGGGAATACCCAGAGAATCTGAGATGGGGAAGTCATATAAAAAAGACACAGACCTGTCGGAGCGAGTTCAGAGGAGAGCCATGGAGATGGTCCAAGGGCTGGAGCACCGCCCATGAGGACAGTCTGAGAGAGTTGGGGGTGTGCAGCCTGGAGAAGAGAAGGCTCCGGGGAGACCTTCCAGCACCTTCCAGTGCTGAAAGGGGGCTACAGGAGAGCTGGGGGGGCTCTGGATCAGGGGGTGCAGGGACAGGACGAGGGGGAACGGTTTGAAGCTGCAAGAGGGGAGATGGAGATGAGATGTGAGGAAGAAATGTTTTCCTGTGCGGGGGGTGAGGCAGTGGCCCAGGGTGCCCAGAGAAGCTGTGGATGCCCCATCCCTGGAGGGGTTCAAGGCCAGGCTGGATGAGGCTTTGGGCAACCTGGGCTAGTGGGAGGTGTCCCTGCCCGTGGCAGGGGGTGGAACTTGATGATCTCTCAGGTCCCTTCCAACCCAAACCATTCTATGATTCTATGATTCCATGATTTATGTTACAGGTCTGTGCTTCTGCCAGAGGTGTGACGAGCTCCCCCAGAGCTGTCCTGTCTGGGATAGCTTGGCACCAGCAATGCAGACATCTGTCTCCAGCCAGCTGGCTGTCCTGCAGACAAGCACAGGCTGAGCTTCCTGCTGCTTGTTGGTCCAAACCAAGGCAAAGAGAGAGGTCCTTGGGTGATGCAGTGTGTCTCCTACACAGCATCTGCCTAACCTCTGGCTGGAGCATGATCAGAAATGGCTGGTAGTGGGGCAGGATGCACCGAGGGACTGCTGCTGGTGTCATTACTATGGAGCCCTGAATTGACATATTCCCTCCACAACATTGTTTTGACAGTGCTACCACTTCTCCCACCCTGTTAGGCACCTTGTCCTGGGTCAGCACTGTGTCCTTGGGATGACTTGCTATCGGCCTTGGCAGGAGCTGTACCCAAAATGCCAGCATCTGACGGGAACATTGCAACCTCTGTGTAGTGCTGGCCAAAGGCTGTGAAACATCCACCTCCCACGGCCTGGCAGCCACCGGTGCTCCCCCCTCTGGAGTCCCCTGCCCGTATCTCATCAAATCCCCTGGTGTCTAACAGATTCCCCAACTAAGAAGGGTGTTATGGGGAACAAGGGGGTCCCAGTGGGTCTGCTCCCTCCCCTTCTCTGCCTTAAAGACTGTCAAATCCTCTCAATTTGGCCTGAAAAGAGGCTTTCCTGGAAAGCAGTGATACAGATGTGCCTCCGCTCACAACAACCAGCTGTGGATTCCAGTGCCTTGGCTTAACCTCCTCCTCCCCACCCCGCAGCTGGAGCATCTTGCCCAAAGCCATCTGCTCTTGTGTGATGGAGACATGGGGGCTAGGGGTCTGAGGCAGTGCAGAGCCCACCAGCCCTGGGGGAGCTGAGCCTGCAGGTCAGTGAAATCAGGATCCTGATGTCTGCACAGCCAGGATGTGACGGGGGAGGCTGCCTCCGTCCCTGGAAACCCTCCTCACGCCCACAGCCGCAGACCCTGGCTCCTCTTGCCTGGTGTCAGATGCAATAAGGGAGACGAGCTCCCCCAGTACGGCCAGCACACACTGTGTGGTCTCCCTCTGGCTTTAGGCTTCCAGAATTTCTTCTTCTCTCTGAGCAATGTCAGGCTGAATAAAACTAAATAGATCCTGATGGAGGAAAACTGCCGTTAAGTGGGTTGGCTGACTGCTTGCCTTCTTTTTATTTTGCTTTCTGACTTGTCACAGATAGAAAACCACCAGGGAAATGCACTGTCAGGCCCTCGGTCACGGTCCCTCACTTTTTCAGCCAGTCTCCCTTGAGCCTGGTTAGACCTGTCTCCCTTCCAGGACAGGAGGCCACTCCAGTTCCAGGAGGAGGGTCAGCACCTGACAACTGAAAGGAAATTTGTGTCACCTTGTGTCTGGAAGATCATCAAAGGATCACCCATCCCTGGTGGATCGAAATCACCAAGGTCCTGCCCATGGCCGTCTTCCTTCTGTGTGCTCCTCCAAGGAGCGGATGGAAGCTCAAGGCAATGACCTGGTGGGAGGCAGAAGCCATCCTGTGGGGATGCTCTGCAATCAAAGAGCTGGGGAAGGTCAAAGGTTGGGGAAGACAAAGATAAGCCCTAAGTCTTTGCAGAGTGATCAGATCTCGTGATCTCAATGCACATCTTGTGATGTGTGATGTTATATTCACATCGCCTCCAGTCCCGGCATCATGTGAGCAAAGCAGCCTTGGCTCTCTTTCAAATATGCAAGTTTCTAGGGCACATGATGGTAGAGACTGCTTGCAAATGGGGTGATGAAAGCATCCCAAGAATCACAGAATGGTCTAGGGTGGAAGGGACCTTAGAGATCATCCAGTTCCACCCTGTGCCATGGGCAGGGACACCTCCCACTAGCCCAGGTTGCCCAAAGCCTCATCCAGCCTGGCCTTGAACCCCTCCAGGGATGGGGCATCCACAGCTTCTCTGGGCAACCTGGGCCACTGCCTCACCCCCCGCACAGGAAAACATTTCTTCCTCACATCTCATCTCCATCTCCCCTCTTCCAGCTTCANAGCAGAGCGGAGCAGAGGGGGACAATCCCCTCCCTCGCCCTGCTGCTCCCGCTGCTGGGGATGTCCCCAGGACACGGGGGGTTTCTGGGCTCCAGCGCACATTGCCGGGGAATGTTCAGCTTCTCATCCCCCAGCACCCCCAATCCATTCCCCACCCAGCCTGTATTCATGCTTGGGGTTGCCCTGATGCACTCCAGGGATTGTTTTCAAATCTTCTGATTTTTGAGCTAGTGTTATGATTCTTGGAGGAGGCCAACTTGTGTTTTTCCTTGTTTGGAAGCTGTCATCCAAATCACTGTCCAGTGCACCTGTTAGGCATAATGCAGCAGTTGTGACACTGAAAAAATGCTGGCTGAGTGCAAAACAGTGGCTAGTGGAGAGCTGCTTCAGTGCTGGCCTTTCAAGCGTCCCTGAAGGGAGTGACAAAGCAGATTGGCAGACAGAGGTGTTTGGGGTATGTATCATGACAACATCCCAAAACAGAATTCCATCATTTCAAAGAAAATCCTCCTTGCAAAATATCTCCCAAGTTCAGAAAAGACCAAGCACAAAAGATTACGCAAACATATCAGATGAAAGAAATGCCAAGACTTTGTGTTTCAAAACTTACCTCCTGGCGCTGGAACTGTTAAACTTCATCCCCAGATGTGTGCTATCGGGGATCAGACAGCCTGTGCTGTCCCACAATGGCCAGACAAGATTATTGACAGCAAAGATAAACCCCTCCATGTGTGACCTCTGCGGCTAGAGTCTGGAGCAGAGCACAGAAACACCAGGGAAACCCACAAAGTCTCAGAGCATCTTTGATCCAAGGTTAGCACGGACCTGCTGGATTTAACAGAGAAAATTGCTTCTCGTTAGAGAAACATGACTCAAATTCCGTGAAATGGCGGTGACTGGCAACATATCAAGTAGAAACGTAATTATCTCTTGGAGTTTGCTCACTGTGGATTTCTAGAGGCTCTGAGGACAGCAGGCAAGCGTCCGTGATTTCGGAGGCTCAGCTCAATAATCCTGTATCAGCTCGAACTCACACCCAGATGATGCACCGTCAAGTGGGTTGGAAGAGAAACCGGTAAAACCCCAACCATCAGCTGTCACCAGGGGCAGCTGCTGCCCACAAGACCGTTCTGGGGATTGCTGGAGTCACATTATGAGAACCAGCAGAAATGTGCCATTCATAGACTTTTCCCTGAAATAATTTTTCTATTTTATTCCAGATGTCCTGGTGCTCCTCCCAAAACACAGGAGTTTCCAGACCTGGGCTTTCATCTCTCCCTTTCTTTTCTGTTTTTCTGTCTTCTTTCCCTTCTTATCCCTTTTGCCTTTTTTGGTGAAGGAAGAGATAAAAACAATGGACATTTTTAGGTAATTTAAACTGCGATCATTCTGAAACATGACGTTTCTTTCAAAGGACACGGATTTATTGTCATTTTTGCTGATTCAGTGTGTGATTTCAGAAAGCCACCTCCTCAGATGTCTGAAGGTACCCAGACCAGATCCCAGAGCCTGTGAGTTTTTTGGGTTACACCAACTGATCCCAGCTTGTTCCATGAGCACCATGGACAAGGACAAGGACAAGAACAGAAGATGTCAGACGCAGACACATGGCAAGAAGCAGCCACAGCCGGGTCCTACGCAGGGAACCATCGGCTTCCTGCCAAGGTGGTACCACATCTGCTGACTGGGAATCCAGCTGTGCTTGAAGCTCTGGCATTTCCAGGGATCTCTTTTTAGGTCCCCTTCTGCGACAGTGACATCTGTCATGGGAACAGTACCAGCAAACAGAGACTGGCCTCTCCCCAACCCTACCTATACGTCAGACCATGAGGCCAGAAATGTGTCCGCAACAGGATGGCAGGTCATTGTCTTCCTTTCCTTTACCACTGAAGGACCCATTTAACAAGCTCAGTTTGGTTTCTGCTCTTACAGGGACATTAGAAAAGTTTGAGCTAGGGGCTAACTTTGTGGCTGGAGTGTGTTATAGCTCCTAGGGAGGAGCACTCTCGTTATTTCTCATGGTAGGGGGCACCTCTTTACCCACCACCTTCTAACATGGTCCCACCGGGAGGGCTCTGCCGCTGTCATTTGGTCATAATTTTTGCATGAGAAATGAACCTGACAATAAGCAGGAGCACGGACGTCTCTGAGCTTGAGAATCAGAGCAAGTGCTGGAAATCAAGCCCTCGGCATGTGCAGGGCTGTGGACAGCCACCTCTCCCTGCTCCATCAGCGGAGGCTAATCAGTGCTGATTAAACCAAAGTTAGATCTTCCTAGAGAGGTTTTAAAAAGCTGAATGTCAAGTTGCACCCCCCGTGTCCCCCACACACAGACCATTAGGCTGAACTTCTCCCATCTCGTGACCTTTCCAGGGCTGAGCCCACAATCCCTCTGAGCTGCTGATTTTGTTCACCCTTCAGACGTTGCCAAAGGATTTTTTCCCAGAGACAGGGGTCTGGATGTGCCAGTCTTTGCCAGGCTCCCAGGCAAGGAGAGTGGGGAAGGGAAGCGCAGCCCCCATGCTGGTGAGAGGGGAGGATCCCCCCACAGATGCTGGGGCTTTGCTGGCAGACCTGGCAGCCACTGGAGCGATGTGCTGGGGCTCATCTCTGATTTATAGGCAGGGCTTGTAGGTGTTGCATTAGGTTAAGTATTAACAGATCTCATGAGCCTCATTAGCTGTCCCCTTTTCACTCTCCAGCAGAGGAGTTACTGCTCCAAAATCTATAGTGCCTTGGCAGCTGCCTGGCTGCTTCCCAGGTTAACCCTCGCCGAGCCTGCTCCCTCAGGCTCGCTACACGGATCAGCGTGCACATCACTCGCGTCATGAACCACAGGCGAAAAGCATCCCAGGCCTGGTGCTGTTCTGCTTGCTCAGCAGCGAGGCATGAGGTCTGCTGGACCACCTTCACGTGTACGTGTCTCTGCTCTCCGCAAAGCAGCAGTCCTCTCAGCACAGAGGGCCAGCATCCCCAGGGCTCAGATGTGCCGGCAAAGGCCGGCTTCTGATGCAGCCCCTGGGCACTGGGAAACCCCCCTGCTCAAGAGCTCTCTGTTGGGAACAGCCCACAGGGTCTGTGGGAGGATCTGTCTGGCTGAAGGTGGGCATCCGCCCCTACCAGCATCTCCATGGGGGTCAGCCTCCCAGTCCCCTCCAGCAGAGTCCATCACCCCCAGTGATGCAGGTGCCATCTGCAATTCACCACCCCCAGAGCACACGCCAGCAGGCTCAGGAGAGCTGGACTCCATCCAGTGCAAGACAAGTCCCCAGGGTGGCCAGGTCCCGTGGAAGTATTCCAGCTGCAGATGCCCATCAGACAAACCCCACCACTGGGACTTTCCTGCAATGAGCGCCCTGGAAGGGTAACGCTGGCCATACCAGATCACTGGAGGTGCTGTACCTCCACAAGGCAACCAGGGCAGCCATGGGGCTGCTGATCTTGAAAGATTTTTGCTCCAGAAGCCACTGAGCACAGGGAGGATCTGCTCTGACCACCACATACCCAGCTGGGAGCTGTGGCCCCCTCCAATGGGTGGACCTGCTCCCCAGCATCCCTCCAATCTAGACTGGGAGGCAGCGGGGATGGGGAATGCAGCACTGCCCAGGCAGCATGCTCAGCTGGTCGGTCCCCAAGCTGTGAAGTGTCTGGACGTTATCTCCTGTTGGAGCACATCTGGTTTCAGCTTCGTCAGCCAGCCCCGTCTCGCTGCATCTCTCCCTGGCAGACCAGAGCTGTGTAATTCACACCAGATCCCGATGATCTGGCAGAGGCATGAGCAGATGTGTTTTGCGGAGACTGGAGTGACTTCTGCTTCCCCAGGAGGTTCCAACCCCTCCAACCAAGCACCCTCAGCCACTGGTGACCCGTTAGGAGCTGGCGGGGGTGCAGATGTGGAGGTGGAATGACCTGGCTCTCCTTCTCAAGGACAGCTCTTGCTTCAACAAGCCTTGGACGGTTTCTGCAGCTCCCCATAAGTCCATGCTGGAAAGCACTTCCTTCAGACCTGTTAATTGTTAAACAACACTGGGCTTTAATTGCAAAAGAGAGTCAAGCAGCCAAGTACGTTACAGGGAGAGATGAAGGTTAACAAGCTGGGCAAGGTCATTATCTGGCCGGCTCCTCCTCTGCCCCTCCTCTCCTCCAGCAGGACTGGGAAGGGCTGTGCAATCTCAGGGCTGATGCTTTCACATTGTTCATTAATCCACCTCGCGCTCTGGACAGCTCATTGTCCGTGTAGGCAGGCTGCTGCCGGGTCAGACCCTCCCCACCCCTGGCACACAGCCCATCCCCTACCTCTGCTGCAGGATGCTGCTCTCGGGGCAGAGCACAAGGGCACTGGGAGCTGCTGGTGGGGATCCAGGCAGAGCTCCAGTGCTGGGGGAATAGTTGTCCTGGAGCGGATGACAGTGCAGGTAGTGTCCAGGGCAAATGTCAGTGTGGTTCTGCAGTGGGCAGGTGAGCTCCTCGTGTAGCCTCCTGCTACCTCTGCAGGCATCTTAGAAAGACCCCACATGGAAGACAGATGGAGATGGGCTGGGGAAAAACTATCTTGGGTGACTGGGGTTCAGGAATTGCTCTCCCACGGGGCAGAGGGGCTGCAAGCACAGACGCACAGGCAGTGACTGTGCTGTTACACCGTGGCAGCTTCCCCCAGCATCTCTCTACCCTGCTGTGTGATGCTGCTGGTCCCCATGGCCAGCACACTGCCCAACTTGGCCCCCCTTTCACAGGGGTCTCCTGACTGCTCCCTTGAGGCAGACACTGGCCCCTTTCTTCCTCTCAGGAGCAGAAACATAAGTGTTTCGAGACATCTGTGTCTCATCTGGGGGAAGAGAAGACGGGATCTGATGGCTCTTAAGCTGCTTCTGTGGAGGTACTGGTGCTTCCCCACGGACCTTGCTGCAGCACCCAGGACACGCATGATGCCATGGAATTCAGTGCACAAAAAGCTTAGTGCTCACTGTCCCTTGTGTGAAGCTTTATGTCTTTAAATACCTTTGCAGACACGGAGCTAAGTGACATCCTGAAGGTCAGTGAGGAGATCAGCACACAAACTAGGAAACAATCCCGGGCTGGCCACATCATCTTAATGCCGAGGGGATGTCAGCGTTTGGCCAGATGTTATTCACCATCCCATCAATAACTTGGCAGTAAATACCAAATCTCCCCGGACAAAATTTGTAGATGACATAAAGATTGGCAGAGTGGTGAATAATGAGGCAGTCACACAGAGCTGGATTGCTTCCCTCGCTGGGCCCATTCCAACAAAACGTGTTTTAATAGCCTCGGATGCAAAGCAGTGCACCTAGCCCTGCGGGCTGAGCCTGGGGCCGGGGGCCATGGGAGGGTCTGGGGGCTATAAGGACATGCATCAGCTCCCCAGACAGCCAGAGCGGGGTAACAACCTGCATGGGGAAGTGATGGGACAAACACACCCATCAGCCCAAGGTACAGCGAGTCAGGCTTCAAACCCCAGATCAGGAGGGTGTCTGGCTGCATCCAATGGTCCTGAACAGGAGATTTAGGGGCAGCTCAGGACCAGGAGCTGAATGTCACTGCACGGGGAACCCACAAGTAGAGAAAACTGGAGAACCACTGGCAGAGGCTGTCCACAGACCAGAGCCACCTGCATCCCTTGGAATTGTCCGTACAAGGCAGGGAGCCAGAGAGAGGGGCAGCGACTTTCCCCAGGTAGCGGCAGCGTGAAGACCAGCAGCAAGAGAAGCTGGGCTGCTCTGCTGTCCTGCACCCAGAGATTCTGGGAAAATGAAGAGAGGGAGGAAGAAACCAGAAGCAACCAGGCAGCAGAAGATTTTATATGTGTGTGGACACGGTCCCAGCAGGATCTCGGGTACCGGGAGATCACTCTGGATGAGGGAGATCAACCAAGGGGTGCTGGCTGAAGATGGAACCAGACGGGCTCAAGTCAGAGATCATGCTTGGCCTCGGGAGCGTGGATGGAAAGCCACTTGCACACGTTGCCCAGAGAGGTGGCATCTGCACCTTCATGAGTCTCCAGGCCCCAGTGCCTTGAGGAGCAACACTCAGGCTTGTCTGGGTCAGAAGGGCTGGTTGGGGGTGCAATGGGGTGCAATGGCATGCAATGGGGTGCCATGGGGTGCAATGAGGTGCAATGAAGTACAATGGGGTGCCATGGGGTGCAATGGGGTGCCATGGGCTGCAATGGGGTGCCATGGGGTACAATGAGGTGCAATGGGGTGCCATGGGGTGCTGTGTCAGCAGGTAAGAGCAGCTGTTCTTACTGTCTCCCTTCCCTCAGATCGAGACCAATAGTCACTGACTAGCACTCTGACCCTCCCTCCTTCGGCCTCCCCAAGCCCTACGGGGTGGGTCAGCCCCCCCAGGGAAGGCACATCTCCATGGGGGTACCAGAAGGTCCACCCCAGCCAAGAGCAGGGAGCTGCTGGCAGCCGGCTGGGAAATCATTCATCTGGGAAAGAGCCTTTTGATTTGAAATATCTCCCAGGCACTGGCTAAGGCTCTGGAGGTAAGCCTGTCAAGCATCAGCATTAACATTTGGCAAGACGAGGAGAGGGTATTACCAGGGTGGGCTGGCAGCCGTGCCCTGTGCCTCCACGACCCCATGGGGCAGCACAACACATCTCTGCTTGCCCTCCTGAGGGATGGAGCCCCTGCTTCTGGATCTGCTCCTTCCCTGGAGCTCCCTCTTTCTCACAGGCAGAGCGGCCGTGCCGCAGGATTTTGCAGACAGGCGGCCGGCAGCCCCATCCGGGCCGGGTGGCAGAGGCAGCACCCGGCTCTCTGCACGGGTGCACCGGGTGTGCATGTGTGTGTGTGGCCCTGGGATGAGTCACCTCGATGGGAAGCCGTGTGGAAACTGGGCTACCAAGGTCCACTGACCTGAACCCGAATCCTTCTCCCTTCCTACGCCATAGGGAGGAACAACCCTTCTCCAAACTACATGGAGCATCTCATGCTCAGCCCTTCAGGCGAGGTCGGCAATGAGGGCACTAATGCGGAGGGGTTAAACCACCAGCCCCAGGTCTCAGAAGATGCTGGGGTCAGGACCAGGATGTCAAAGGTCCCAGCTCCAAGCCCCTGTTCTCAAACGCTCTGCCCCTGCTGTCCCCAGGCTCCCCCACGTACCCCACTCCTCAGCCTGGGGCCAGCCTGGTTGGTTTGCTCAGCATCACCATCTGCATGCGTGTGACCAGCATNATGCTGGGGTCAGGACCAGGATGTCAAAGGTCCCAGCTCCAAGCCCCTGTTCTCAAACGCTCTGCCCCTGCTGTCCCCAGGCTCCCCCACGTACCCCACTCCTCAGCCTGGGGCCAGCCTGGTTGGTTTGCTCAGCATCACCATCTGCATGCGTGTGACCAGCATCAGAAATATGGATTTGTTTTCAGAAGAAAAAAAAAAAAAACAAAAAACAACAAAACA
>VZTO01025261.1:28631-45915 GCA_013400615.1 Syrrhaptes paradoxus
ATAGGGAGGAACAACCCTTCTCCAAACTACATGGAGCATCTCATGCTCAGCCCTTCAGGCGAGGTCGGCAATGAGGGCACTAATGCGGAGGGGTTAAACCACCAGCCCAAGGTCTCAGAAGATGCTGGGGTCAGGACCAGGATGTCAAAGGTCCCAGCTCCAAGCCCCTGTTCTCAAATGCTCTGCCCCTGCTGTCCCCAGGCTCCCCCACGTACCCCACTCCTCAGCCTGGGGCCAGCCTGGTTGGTTTGCTCAGCATCACCATCTGCATGCGTGTGACCAGCAACAGAAATATGGGTTTGTTTTCAGAAAAAACAAACAAACAAACAAAAACACAGAGGATGCCCCTGGACAAGGATGCCAGTCCCAGTGCCAGGGAATCCCTGTTTGGCCCTGGTAGACCTCCCTTCCCAGCACCAGTTATCCCCACTGCCCCCAGCAAGCCCTTTTCCCAGAGCTCACTGGTTACAATCCAGTTGCAATCCCCAAGANACAGAAATATGGGTTTGTTTTCAGAAAAAACAAACAAACAAACAAAAACACAGAGGATGCCCCTGGACAAGGATGCCAGTTCCAGTGCCAGGGAATCCCTGCTTGGCCCTGTTAGACCTCCCTTCCCAGCACCAGTTATCCCCACTGCCCCCAGCAAGCCCTTTTCCCAGAGCTCACTGGTTACAATCCAGTTGCAATCCCCAAGATATTTAGTGACAGAATCACAGAATCATAGAATGACTTGGGTTGGAAGGCACTTTAAAGGTCACCTGGTCCAACCCCCTTCAGTGAGCAGGGATGTCTCCAACTAGACCACGTTGCTCAGAGCCCCATCTGACCTGACCTTGAATGTTACCAGGGATGGGGCATCTGCCACCTCCCTGGCAACCTGGGCCAGTGTTCTACCACCCTCATCATAAAACATTTCTTCATTATGTCCAATCTAAATCTACTCTCTTTTAGTTTAAAACCATTANCAGGGGGGGTCTCAGCAGAGCAGAGCAGAGGGGGACAATCCCCTCCCTCGCCCTGCTGCTCACGCTGCTGGGGATGCCCCCAGGACACGGGGGGTTTCTGTCCAAATGTGACTGTTTTGCCTACCAAGACTTGGTTAGCTCATATCTGCATCCTGGAGGGTTTTAGCCATCTCAGATCCTGGGGATGCTGGATACGAACACAGATTTGAGGGAGATCCTCTGATTTGGGGGAACGGGGAACAGCAGGAAAAGCAAAGGAGGCAGGGCTCCAAGGATCTGCTGCTCTGTGTTAAACGTGACAGGGCGACAGAGGCCAGCTCTGCTGATGCTCATGCCACTCGAGGTGTCCCCGCTCTGTGTGATGAAAGCCATACTTGCCTCCTGGAGAAAGCCCAGCAGGCTCTTGGCAGCGGTTGCTCCTGGCCAGGACCCCGTGCAGGGCACAGGCGGCTGCTT
Organism: Syrrhaptes paradoxus; assembly: GCA_013400615.1. Classification (NCBI taxonomy): domain Eukaryota; kingdom Metazoa; phylum Chordata; class Aves; order Pterocliformes; family Pteroclidae; genus Syrrhaptes; species Syrrhaptes paradoxus. The sequence goes on from VZTO01025261.1 coordinate 30,056, forward strand.
CGCTCTGAACCTGCCGGATCCCGGCTGCCAGGTCGAGCTGTGCCCAGACCCCTGCACGGCCAGCCCAGCGGGACCGGCACCTCCCTGCAGCGCCTGCTGCTGCAGGTGAAACCGTTGGAGCAGCACCGGCAGGGATCTACATCCCTCTGAAAATAATTACGGGAAGAAAAGTGCTGGCATTAATAGGAGCCTGCATTTAAAGATTAACCACAACAAATGTGTTGCATGCAGGAAGTTTATTTAACAATGCTCCCATTGTACACCCCGAGCGCATGTTTGTCTTCATTAGTGCAGTAATTCATTATATGGCCTCTCTAACATTCAAATCAGAAGGAAGAATATTAAAAAAGTAATTATACTTTTCAAAGTAAAGCTTTATGGGTAAATTGTATGCAAATCGCTGTCTAAATCAGGGCGGCATATCTTAAGCAGATCTAAAAGTTGCAAAGGCTTCCACCGCATCATTGATATGTAATCAACATAGATGTATGATTCTGCTCCTTACTTAGGCAAATTTGAATGGCAATACTCAAGTAGGTAATTGGTATTTATCACAATGGCTGATGTGGAGAAGCTATAATCTTGTTACGGGTGGGACCGGCCTGTCATAAATCAAGCTGTGTGGAGGTTACTGCAAGACTCTGTCACATTTTTGGTTTCCAGATGCTTTTAATCACCTTTTTTAACCTTCACCTCATTTGTAATATGGGCAAATAACCTTCAGGTCTTTGAAGGCCTCTTCTGCAGGTGTCTGTGCGCTCAGGGAAATAGCCGAGTGCCCTCGCACCATTTGTCCACCCAGTGATGACAGCCCCTTTTCTCTAATCAAGATAGTTTAATGAGATTTTTTTTTTCTAAAATAGCGCTAGGAATAAAACATGAAATTGATCATTTATGTGCACCAGGGAAATCATGTCATTTGGAAAATAATTTAACGGGATTGGATGGTTCAGATTTACTGCCCAAACTGCCATCGCCGCGCTGGGGAACGGGGAGGGAGGGAAGAGCAGAGGGCATCCCAGCAGGTGATGCAAAAGCATGGATGGGTGGAGGGCACCTGCCCCTGTGTCCTGGGGGAAAGATGTCCCCCACCACCTTGATGTCCCTTGCAAACCCACACTGCTGCCCCCAGGCATCAGGGGCTGGGTGCAGGTGCTCAAATCCCTCCCCCAGGTGCGGGGGGTGCTGGGTGCTGGAGAGCCATGGGGTCTGGCTGAGCCCCGGGAAGGGGTGGGCTGGGACACACGGCACTGTGCAGCTCCCTTTCCCCCGTTTCATCCCCCCAGGTCCTGGCTGTCACAGCAGCATCCGTGCAGTCCCCTGTGTCCCCACTGTCACACAACACTGGGAACAGTGGGGTCCCCCAGAACCTCCGAGGTGTCAGGGCTTCCCAAATATGCAGCAGAGTCTTGGGCTGACAGGTCAGCGCACCCCAGACACCCCACCACCCCACACCCCCCCACACAGAGGATTCACAAGCCATTAGGTCCATTGTAAGCTCAGATTTGCTGAGGGATCAGCTGCTGGGACAGCACAAGATTGGCCGTGCTGCTGGGGGACCACCAGCGCCAGGTCCCCTCCGATAGTTGGGAATGGGCAGAGCTGGGCGCACGTAGGAGTGTGGGTCCTCTCCGGGCAAGGGAAGCGTGAAGTACGTGAGATGCCAGGGACCAGCCTCAGAGGCACGTGGGCACCAAGCAGCCCACGGGACACTGCTGCAAGGCTGGGTCATCACAAAGGAGCCAAGGGTCCCTCCTTTCTCTGCATTGAGCCTTTTCTGTGACGCCGGCACAGCTCCTCAGTGCGGACACAGCTCCTCCCAGCACAGACTTGGGCATCCCTGGGGGTCCTTCACCCACAGGAGACAGCAGCATCTCTACCTTCTGCTGGGGAGAAGCTTCTGTGCATCCAGCCAAGGGTGTGCATGAATCTCTGTCAACTCTGAGCACCCTTTCAGAGACAAGATCCCCGCTCTCTTTATTCATCCGGGTGCTGGCTGGGTTTTCTGTGTCCTTTTGGGACAGCTACCCCAGAAGACTGTGCCTGGTGTTGCTGTTGGGATGAGGAGAGCTGCATCTTCCAGGCAAATGCTCCCTGTGCCACGGGGATCTGCAACCAGCCCAGCAGACCCCAGTGCTGAGCCCTTGCACCAAACAAGGGAGAAGCAACTGTGGACCTGGGAGCATTCAAGGAGGCTGGTGGAGACTCATGGCAGATAAAAAAACAGTTCAAAATGTCCAAAGTGACTTGAAGAGGACTCACAGCTGAAAACAGGGCTGAAATTATTTCTGCCCGTTATTAATCCCATGCTATTTGTTCCATGTTATTAGCAAGTGATAATGTGCCGTGCAGAGGTGAAAAGCAGATAGAGAAAAGCACAGTGGAAATTCATCTTCTCCAGCACAAGGCAATCGTGGAGCTGAAGCAGGGCATCACTGAGCACCACGAGCTGCAAGAGATCCAAACATTTTAGGCACTGGAGAAATGAACATTTTTTTTCTCCTCTTTTTTTTTTTTTTTTTTGAAAGGGGGAGAGAGGTTACATTTTTCTGTGTCAGAAATACGCTGTGACACGAGAGAATCCATCAAATGACACTGCGTGTCAGGTCGTGTCACAACATCATTAAAACATTATATCTTGTTGATGAGGCTCTTGCCATCAATTCAGAGAGTGACTGATTCGATCTGCAAAAAGTGGAAGTTTCTCTGCCCTGTTTGCAAGGCAGCTGGCAGATCTGCGAGAGGAAGCACTATTTCATATTCTATTTAGGACATTAAGCCTTAATCCCATTAGAAGATTCATAGCATAGCCAGCCTTAGATAGAGAGATACTTCCATGGCTGGATGGATTTCTCCTACGACACCTGCACTGCATGCTACATGAAGCCATTTGGAAAAAAAAAAAAACAAGCCTACTGTCTTCCCAGCTCCTCTCTGAGAGCTTATCTCTCACTCTAATACAGTTTAGCGCCAGGTTTTATAGACTGCTCATGCTGTCGGGAATGTTTGCTGGTATTCTGTTAACTTGATGCTTGGCTGTTCCAACACTATTCATTTAAGGCAAGCATCTGGCATGTAGCAACAAGATGGCTGATAGAATAAAATTAGGCAAGTTTATGTGATTAACCATAGCTAGGAGCCAGCATCAGTCTCAGTTTATAAAAGGTTGTAATATATCCTGTAGGTTATTTATTGAACAGAGCGGAGCTGTGTTCGCAGGTTGGGAGTACCCAGGGACACACACCTTTGGGTGCTGCTGTCAAGCGCTGCCGAGAGGATGCTGTCAGCCCCGAGGCTAGGCGTTGCATGAGGCTGGAGGAGGGAAAAGTCACAATGCTTCATAGCAGGGGTGGTGGTGGCACAGGGTGGCTTTCTCTAACCCCCTGCCTGAACCAGCATGGGGAATGGAAACCTGCCCACCAAACTGGGGTCTGTCAGCTCAGGATAGCCCTCCTTTCTTGCCATCTCACGCCTCGGTGCAAGGACTAACCCCTGCCATCTGTGCACCTACCAAGAGGGGTTCTTGCCCTGCAGGGGAGGCTGAGGTCCCCCTCATTTTCTTTAACCACAGGATGATAAACCCGGGGTACTGGATGCCTCCTCTGTATGAAAGCTCCCCCCGGTTTGGTGTGATGGCAGAAGACAGCCCAAGCCCCGACACTGATCTGGGATAGGCGCTTCCAAAGCACATGTGAAGCCCTGGTCTGGAGGGCACAGGGTAGGATGTCCTCCTGGCATTGCCTAGCAGCACCATGGTGGGCTCCTGCTCATCTCCCCGGCTCTGTGAGCCCACCACAGACCCTGAGTCAGAGACTCCTGGGGCTGTAGATCTCTCTGGCCAGCTGAGGACCTGCACTGAGACTCTTGCTGCTCAGCACCCCAGCAGCTGAGCTCCTGTTTAAACCAGTAGCCCTGATGCTGCTGGATGAGCCAGCTGGTGAGAGAGGGAGATCTCCAAGGCTACTATGTCCAGATGACATGAAAGCTGTGCCCCAAAATATCCTGCCCTAAATATGCCAACACAGCTGTGCTGGGAGCAAGGGGATGTACCCTGCCCTGATTGCTTGGCCGGGGAGGGTCAACGTGGGCATCACCTGCCAGTCAACCCTCCCAGGTTTTGGGGATCAGTACAGAAGGTATGGGGTCCATGGTCTCTGCAGGCTAGAGGTGTTTGTAATACAGGCACAGGGCAAGGAAATGGGTTTCCAAAATATTAGAAATTAAGAAAAAAAGAAACTGAACACTCTCAGATGAACCATTCAGTTCTGCCAATCTCAGTCTGTTGAATTTTGCTTTGATGCCATTGCATTTGTTACCACAGTTCGACAAAATTTGAAACAAAAAGTCATCCTGAGCTCAGGAAAGAAGCACTTGCACTGTTGTTAAATTATTCCAATTTATTCCTTTCTTGTAAAAAAATTTTTAGTTTTGAGGCAGTCATTTGCTGAAGAAAAAAAAAGAGGATGGAAAAATGGCACTGCCTGATCTCAGCTCTGGGTCTCTCCTGGTCCTCTCTCGGTGTCGTGCTCGTCAGGAGATCCAGCCGCCACCTACCATGCAATAGGGCGATGATTGATAACTGTGTAATAGCACTGACCCAGAAAACCACACCTGTAATCTTCCCCTGATGGAGACAGCCTACATAAGTCACACCAGAGTGTTTAAATGCCTCACCAGTCTTTAAAGTAGTTAATTGACCCGGCTAAGATGAAACAGTGTTCCTGAGGCTGCTGACGAGGTCTCTGCCAGAGCAGAGCACGGCCGTGGCTCTGGTCCATGCTGCGGTCGCTGGTCACCTGCATGTCCTGTGGGCTTTGCTGGGGTCTCTATTTGCAGGTGACATCTCCACAATATGCTGTTACTCGTCTCTCCATCACAGTCCTCTCCCCTTCCGCATCTCCCCAGGATGCCCCGTTCCTGGGCGCAGAAACCTTTCCCTGTTGGTAGCCCCCATCCATCTCTGATGGACGACCCACCCTGCAGCCTGAGGGTCGGAGGCTGGGAACTAGGAAACAAGGATTTTCCAAGTGAGACCAAACGGTGGCCAAGAAATTTTAAAATAAACCCTGAGAGCAGCTCTTTTCTCATGTATTACAAACTCACAAATTATGTGCTGTGCTCTGGGCTGGGGTCGATCTGTCTGTCTGCCTCTCCGTCTCCCAGAGCCCTCCAACTAGGTTATCTATTTACCTATCTATTTACATGTATTTCTTTTCCCAGTGAATTATGTCAGGGAGGCAGTAAAGTGTTATGTATTTGCAAGCCCCATAATCTTTAAAAGCACAGTGATGCATGCTCCAGATGAGAAAAGAGCCTCCATCCAGTATGTTAATAGATAGCATTAGGGCAATAATGAAAAGCACTTGAGACAAGTAAGCCCCTATCAAAAGCTGAGTAATAGAGATGCACAGAATGAATCACAATGCACCTCCTCTGCAAAAGATATTAAGACGTCTGCTTTAGTGCAGGGTCTATTCACTCCAACAGCTGCTTCATTTCTCTGATTAAAATGGGAGTGGGGATAGCTTTTCCAGCCATTTCCCCTTTTATCCAGTACCTTACATGCACGCACACAGGCTCACACCCACGGTGTACACGCAGCAGAGCCAGCGCGCCGCGCCGACAGAAACACCCTGGACACGTACAGGGCAGGGGACACACACGCCGCACGCAAGGACACGAGCTACGTAGGCATCTTCTTACACACACACACTGACACAGACATATGGGAACTGCATCTTCTCATACACATGCAGCTCCCAGACACAGACGGGCACCTCCAGGCTTTCTGCTGTGCGCGCATACAGCCCCTCACAAACAGACCTTCCACACAGGTCCCACGCTGTATGCACATGCAGACACACACGTGTCCCTGCGTGCCTGGTTCTCTGACTCTCCCATCCCCACCATGGGTCCTGTACTCCCACCCCAGCCCCTCTGGGATTGCATGGAGACCCCACGGGGACCTGGGCTGCAGGGAGCCTCTCCCCCCGCCCAGTTACAGCCCTGCACTCCCGTCCTGGTGTGCAGCGAGCAGGGGAAGGCAGAGAGGCTGGGGGCTGCGGGAGGAGATAAGGGTCAAACACCCACGATGCAGGAGAACCTCACTGGAAAATAAGACTCCAGCCATGAAGGGAGGTGTTGGCAGCTACAGGAGGGGGTGAGCAGCCCCACAGTGGGACCATGCCAGAGACACCAGGCACTGAATGCACAGCGGGCGAAATGCCCTGCTGCAATGCCTGCAAGGGGTTGAGAGTGTCCTGGAGTGGACCCATGGCTTTAGAATCCACCTGCAAGTGTTTGAAGCTGAAGCTTCAAGACACCATCTGGGAGAGTCACTCCACAAAACACGGCGAAGCGCCAAGCCCTGTTCTGGGGGCACCAGCAGGAAGGGGATAAACCCATGCCATGAGGACAGTGGGGTCTGGTACAGCTTACAGCCACCCTGGCTGTGCCAGCCCAGCCTTTGCCATGTCACAGCAGATGAAGAGGCAGGACCGGAGGTCTGAGACACAAGTCTGACTCTTGATGTTGGCTCCCCGCTGCTGCCAGCCAAGGCTCTGGCCACGCTTGCAGGTCTGTGGGCAAACCCTGCCATGGCCCAGATGAGCTGTGTGATACTCCACCTCTGTGGCATGTAAGCTGGGGGACTACAAGCTGGTGATGCTGATGGTCTTCCTGGAGTATCCTACACTCATAAGACCTGCCCCCATCTCACTGCTCCCCCAGGGCACAGCACAACACAGAGGAGCATCCTCAGAGGCACATTATTAACTACAGCAAACCCCTGGCTCAGACCCTGGGCAAGACCGTAGCAAGAGAAGGAGACTGAGACAAATAGCAGGAACGTGCAGCCTGACAGTAGCTAACAGCCATAAACAGTCGGGACATTATGCCTGTGATCAGCTTAGGCTCATTTTTATTTACCAAAGACACTCGTGAGGTTAAATCACTCCCCCTTGCCCACTGTGGGCTTCTTACACCTTCCCCACTAGCACCTGGGAAGGGCTGGTGTTGCCAGAGCTGTGGATGGAATCCTGGTCCATCCTGGTGACTCCCCAGCCCTTGCGTTGTGCTGTGCATAGGGACGCATTGCTGCCCCAAGCTCTGCTGGCCCTCTCCCTACCCCCTGCTCTGGGATATTTGTACCTCAGGCTTTGGAAGCAGCAGCCAGGAAGAACAGATGGGCACCGGTGATGACAAAAGTGCCCCAGGCTGCAGCAAGAAATAGTCCTGGGGAGGCACAAACCCACCAGCAAGGGGAGAGCACCTTCTGGGGGGCTGCAAAGCACTGGCAGAAATGGTGAGAGCAGAGCTGGGTCGAGGTCCTGCACCCGCCGATTCCCCTGCTGCTGCCCTGTGCCCAGGCTGCTGCCGCTGGGCCCCTTCAGGTCTTGCACAACAAGCAGGAGAGAGGAAGCAGTCGAGAAGAGCTGCACTGATGACAAGCCCCAGAGGAATGCCATAACCAGGTGAGAAATAAAAGCAACACAGCTACTGCGTTAGGCACAGAACGAGCAAGAACCGGGCAAGTCACGCGGTGGTAGCATCATCTCTGAGCCGAGATAGAGGGCATGAGTCCTGCAGCCGGGACAAGCATGGCTCGCAGCTCAGGCTTTGCATGGCACCTTCATATCACCACACCAGCTCTTCCCCCCTGCTCGGTGCTTGTTTGGGCCGGAGGGAACGGCAGGCGGCCAGCAGCCCGGTTATCTGGCTGGCAGTCAGCCTGCACAGGCAGCAGGGGAGTGCCCTGCCGTGGGAGGCACTGGGGCGGGAGCGGAGCCGGGCTGCCCGCGGCACAGGGCTGTCGGGGAGGGACGTGGGGAACTGGAAAGGGCTGGAGCTGACCCCTCTGTGGGGCACCTCTGGGGCAGGAGAGATGGGTTCTCCTCCTTGCTCTCTCAGGGTGGGGTGTCAGGTGGCATGGAAAAGGATTTTCCCCAGTTGTCAGCTTTTGCAATGCCCAGGACACATGTTTGCTGCGTGGCTGCACAAAAGCACACGAAGACCCTCCCTGGGGAGTCATTTGGGCAGGGAGATGGCGAGTGCATGCCACATGTGAAACAGACTTCCTCAGACCTCGTGCACCACTAACACTGGTGGCTACAGAGCATCATCTCGGGGACATCCCTGAGGCCCATGGCTCAGCTCTGCAGGAGGATGCTCCAGGACCTGTTTCCCTCCTGAGTTCAGTTTTGGCAGCTGCACAAGCCTCACAGGAGCGTAATTTTGGGTCCAAGACTGTACTAAAGCTCCTTATCAAGAGGTCAGCTTTAAAGCTGAGAGTCTTATTGGGGGAAAGTGTCATGAGGGACACCAAGGTGACAGGAATGGGCCAGACATCCCCACTCCAATTCCAGACACCAAGCCCTACTGCAAAGCTGAGCATGCTGTGCTTCCCCATGGTCCCTGCTGAGCCATCTTCCTTGTGGCATGGTGGCGGGAGTGTGACAAGTTTCTCCAGTGAGCCCTGCTCGGGAGGTCAGCAGAGCCGAGCTTCTCATCATCTCTCCATCCTGCTCCCCTGGACCTCGCTCCCTGGGTGCCCCAGGCCATTTTTTATTATCCCAGGCATGATCCATCTGTTGGTCCCTGGGACAGGCTGCATCAGAGGGAAATGTCATCTGTAACCATCCAAGAGCAGAGGGACCAAGAGAAGAAGGAAGACCCCAGAGAGGATGAGGCAGATCACTGCGAGAGCCAGTGCAGTGTTCATCCACCTCTTGAAGATGGGCCAGGTGCCACCACATATCTGTGGGACCTGGTCCCGTAAGGTCCCCCTGGTGTGCGGTGGCAGTGCATCACCAGTCGCTGGGCAGCCCAGTGTCTGCAGTCTGGCCCATGAGCATCCCAGCATCATCCACAGCCAAGGTGGACACAAGGCAGGTAAGTCCTGGGGAGATGTGCAAAGATCTGGCAGGTCATCAGAGGGCTGCATCTAGAGAGCAAAATGTGAGCAGAGTGTTTGACAGCCTGTTACACGCCGGGTGCAGGCACCAAACCTCCCCACATTCGCCCTTCTCATGTGTGTGCTACCAGCAACAAGCGCTCACACTGCCAAGCCCTTCGGCGGTCTCAGAAGTCACCAGCCGGCACAAAACCCCAGACAAGCAGAGGAGGAGGCTGCCGTCTCCACTGGCACCTCTGAGCACGTTGCCAGATACCCAGGAAAAAGCAGCAAGGCCCCAGCAGGGAGCTTCAGCACTGCGCCTGCTGCTGACTGCCAAAATTAACATCACTGACAAAAGGCATGATCCTGAAATTGCACCACCAAACAGATGGATTGCTGGAGTATGGGAGGCCTCGTAATGGAAAAGATGAGTAATTCAAGGAGAGAGGCGAGTGCCAGCTATCCAAGTGCTTGGCTGCTGTAGCAGGCTGGGAACCTGGAGTACTGCCTGTCGCAGGGCTGAATTCCTCCAGCTCTCCAGCAAAACCTGCCGGGACAGTGCTGGCGGGTTCCGGTGAGCTGCCGGCAGCGCTGGCTGTGCCGAGGATGCAGCGGGCATCACGTGGAGCGTGGTGCCATGCCCGGCTCCCCTGGACCATGCCGGAGTAGCCATGCACAGCAGCGTGGCAGCTGCCTGTGTCCTGCCTCTGCTGCCCCGAGGAGGGCTGCGGCTCTGGCTTGTGCCTCATGGAGCGGTGACCACGCACTTGGTTGTGCTGTGAGGAGACGGTACTTGTGATCTCTCCGTAACCCCTGCCATTTCCCCCTGCAGAAAGCCAGGAACATGCAGAATATCCACCCGGCTTTTGTCTGGCAGAGGAAAGGGGGGTGACAGGAGTGCCTTTGTATTGCTCCACTTTAAACATCCCCATAAAACGCCTCCCCAGAACAACCCCCAGCCACCAACCAGCTCTTTGACCACCCAGTTCCAGCAAAATCCTCACACTGAGACCTGCAGGAGCTGTCTCAGTCCTACACCATAAAGCGACTCATGAGACCAGAGAAAGCATAACTTTCTCCTGGCACTGATCAGCGAGAAGGATGGAAGCAGGGACAAGCACCCTCCTCTAATCACCACTGTCCTCACTGTCCAGGGGCATCCTCGCTGCATCCCTCGGGGCTTGTGCTGGGGCGAGGAGAAAGGGCTGGGACCCACTGCCCTGCCCCTGCCAGCACAGCTACACTGATTTTACCATCACAGCAGAGAAAGAGGCACAACCCCATGTCCCCTCTAAAACAAGCAGGACCTAACCCCAGTGCCACCACCACCACTCACACTGTCATTAGACCTGGGATAATTATTTTTTCACTTAAGCACAAGTGCACTAAAATAATCCATTTTTCAGCCCCTGTGACTGTTGCTACAGTGTGTGACACAGCATGTTTATACTGGACACCTGAAACTAAAACTAACGTGGGAAAATGAGTTTGCTGGGTTTTCAGCAGAATCTGGACTGCTCATGTCGCCCAGCCCGGGAGGTCCCTGGGGTCAGCATCTCCCCCAGCAGAGACCTCCTGTCTCATTGTGCCCCGCAGACACGTTGGGTCACACGGGGGTGTCAGGACCAGGCACGACTCTGCTCCTCCTGCAGCCAGCATCTCTGGGCATGGAGTTATCTTGCAGCAAACGCTGTTTGGCCCATGCCCCGCTCAGCTCTCCCTACAAGTCTCATCTGACACACTGGAGGAGAGTTTAGATGGTTTGACATTTAGGCTCAGCCACTCCGCCCTTTTAAAGCTCCTGGGGAAAAAAAATTAAAAGGCAGGAAAGCAAGGGAGGCATAAATCAGATGCTAGCATGAGACCCCTTATCTCAGAGAGATGCCCTGTCCACAGCGGCTGATCCATCCACGGGCCATCTGCGGTGCTGCAGGGATGGCTGCAGTCAGGTGTGTTGGCTGCACTCCTGCTGCTCTCTGCAGCCAGGCACCCCGGCCATGGGGCTGTGCTCACCCCCGGGGTGGCGGGGGGGGGTCCGGGGAGTGCTGTGCTCTCTGCTGGCTGTCTCAGGATGCTGGACCCTGCGTGCTCCATCCTCCCATGTGCGAGCAGACGTCGGGTTGCTGCCTCGTGAGGCAAAGTCATGCCGCGGAGCAGCGGAAAGCAGCTGTCGGGAGAGGATCAGCGAAGCGAGGGGGGCATGCTGCAGCCCCCCATCCACTGGCCAGAGCATCCCTGGGGCCAGGGGGAGCACCTGGGTGCTACCAGAAGCTGCACGATTAGCATCAGCCCTGTGGTGTGCATTCGGTGCCGTTTCATAGGTAATGCGTCATTTGGTATGATTTCTTTAACTGTGATTGTTTGGTTTGTTTTCTCCATGTATGAGGCTGAAAGACCAGGGCTTTGCTGCGTTCCCTGCCTCCCTGAGCAGTGGGGGTGAACAGCAGCACCCTTCAGGCTCCGGGAAATACACCCTGGGAGCCGGGGAGCAGGAGATCAGGACTCCTGAGGACACGAACAGGGTGGGCGTGAGCGGGAGCCGAGGGTGAACACGCGTGGTCCAGGTGAGAGGAGAGCGCGTGGGGCTGGTGGGGGGCACGTGGGAAGGGACCTGGGGACAACACTGCTGGCACCCCAACATGTCACTGCACCTCTGTCCACGGGGTGAGAGGGGACAGGGACTGGAGCTGCTCTCCCACTCACCTCTGCAAGGGAAAGGTAGGTGCGTGCGTGTACCAGGGAGCAAAAACGAGACCTGTATGTTTAAACTGGCAAGTTCTGTGTTTGTCATCGAGCTGTAAAATGATATCCTAACAGATGAGGACAGGAACTTCTTGGAAGGCTTGAGCACAGACAGCAGGAGTGGGGGAATAGCATTTTGCTTTATTTCTTTACATGCAATCCAAGGTTTTATTTTTTTTCTTGCAGTGTTATATTTTTCTATCCAAAAATGGTTATGAGGCTGCCAGCTCTCAGAAGCAAGAACTGCCGTTCAGTTCGAGGGCTTGTGCAGTGCCTGACACACCAGGGTGGGGGTCTCTAGCTGGGACACAGTTAAATGCACAAATAATAAACACTGGGCTTGAGGAGTAATGAAAAAGCAAAACAGCGACTGGAAACAGTGTGAATATGCGAAGCGGTGTGTGTACGGGCATTATCAAAGAGCTTGCATCCAAAATGAATGCTGAACACCAGCTATTTCCAGCTGAGTAGCTACATGGAGATGCAGAAGACATTACAGCCATGCAGATGATACTGAGCAGCAGGATTTTTTTGTGCTGCATTGTAGGAGAACGCGTGCTTAAACTAGCAGCCGGCTCCTGTTTATCACTAGAATATAGTACCTATTTCAGTGGGTGGATAATTTTAGGTGAATGAGAAAATGCTGCTTTTTCTTTGGGTTAATGCCATGTGCTGGTTGAGATTATGCTCGCAGCAGTAACTTTTATCAGGTGCTGCGTGGTAGGAAGACAGCCGCTTAACTTGGCGAGTTCTCCCTCGTTTATTTATCACTCTGAGGTGGTGCCTTATTTGGCTGGATACGGATCTTGTGTGGGGTTACGATGTGGGAGGGGGATGTGTATGGCACAAAGCAAATGTCGATTTTCTTCCTTCGACGCTGTGACTGTCAGGAGACGGAGCGCGTGGAGTGACGAGATGCACTGCCGATATTAAGGATGTTCTTTTTTAGCTTAAATTAGGGGAAAATCCTCAACAAAACCCTTAACAAAACCAGGAAGATTTATTCCCCAGTCCTTCTGTGAGATGCCAGCCAGCATCTAAGCTGTATTTCAGCTCTCAATTTATCTTGAGACATCGCAAATGTCTGAGCAACAACTGGAGCACCCCAGGGGAGTGTCCAGCAGAGATGCACTTGGGCTCTGGCCGTCCATCGCGGTCCCTGCCTGCCTCGCAGACTTTTCCTCATCCCCTGAGCCTCACCAAACAGCAGCCCCTAGAAGAGGGTGGTGGGCTGGGAAGACGGCTGAGTAGAGACCACATTCATGGCTCAGGGCATCAGCAAGACGCTGCTCTGCTGCAGGGGGTCCTTCACCCAGCACTGGCGTGGGGGTGCCAGCCAGCACCCACACTGCTGTTCGGGGTGTGCAGAAGGCAGCACGGCCAGCTGAGCCCTTCCCCTCCAGGAGACTCTGTCCTCTTGGAGCCTTATGGCCATTCCCATGGCCCAGAGTGGACTGTCCCCGGCCCGTCACAGGTGGATGGTGGAAGACCATCAGGGGAGGGGGACACTGGTTTCCCACCCCCGAGGACTCTCCCAGGGAGCACATTTTGTGTTGTGCTTGGGAGTGAAGGGGGTGGGAAAGCCGAGCTTCTGGAGCCAGGAGGGCTGTAAGAATAGGTGGAGTGAAAGAAAAACACCGTTAACAGTAGAAGAACTGTTCTCCAAGAGTCAGGTGGTGGATAAAAGCCCCTTAGACAACAGGGTACAGCTCTGCTGGCCACGTGGCCTTGCAAAGTCTGTCTTATGGTTTAGTAATGCCCAGCACGGACAGTCCTGGGCACTGATGTCTTCATAGAGAGAGGTTCATCCGTGGCACGATGAGGATCAGGTTAGGGAGCCCAGGCTGTGTCTCCCGTGCTCACTCACAACCTGCCTTCACGGGCTGAGAGCCAAGTCCCTGAAAACACAAAGTGAGACCACGAGGCAAAGATCCATCCATCCAGGGCTCTGGGCAGTGACAGAGGGGGGACAGTGTTGGGAGGTCATGGGGAACATGAAGAGGTCATGGCCAGCTGGTGTGTTGCAGATCAGTGGGGACCTGAGATGACCAGTTGCTGGGGGCTTTGAGGCTCATGGTGTGGGGTGCTGTCATGGGAAGTGACTGTTGCAGTGCATGGACATGTTGNAGGGTGCTGTCATGGGAAGGACACATCACTTCCTTGGGCCCTGCTGTGGCTGTTGCAGTGCATGGACATGTTGGTCCCACCGGCTGTCCCATGTCTCACAGGTGGTGTCTTAGAAGGGACATGCTGGTCTCTGTGCTCCAGGAACAGCCCAGGGCAACGGGCAGCAGCCCGAAACACCCAACCTGCCAGTCTCTCCATAAAACCACATGTTGGTCCAGGCAAGATGACTTCCAGGTTCCAGGGACCATCAACAGAGAGCCATCTGCACAGGTCAAAAGCGTGCTGAGAACAGGGGCATGGGGCCATCAGCCCTCCATCCCGCTCTGTACCACTTCTCACCCTCACTTCGCAGTTTATCAGGGCAGCACCAAGGGGCTGAGACAAGTAGAGCATCAGAAGTAGGGCAGAGAGATGCACTGTGGGGCAGGGACATCCCCGCGTGGAGCTGTGGGCTGGGCGCCCAAAAATCCTGACACATCTGGGCTCGAAGCCAGGGCCTCGTGTCCTGCCCTCACCCTGCTCAGCCCAGAGCAGACCAGGGGAGCAGCAGGGGACACACTCCCAGTGTCCCAGTCTGGCACTCGGGGACCAGCAGTCATCTTTGGGTACTGAAGTAATATTTCAAATCCCAGGGTTTAAAAAGCCTCCAAGCAACTTAACAGGCACAATTAAAAATGTGTCATTGAGAGCAGCAGCATGCCACAAACAAACTACAGGGCAGGGACACAAAAATCCAGCTCCAGTGACCCCGCTGCCCGTGGTATTGCATCTCCCTGCCAAGTGTGCGGGGGATTGCTGGTGGTGGCAGGGACCCCCCCCATCATGCGAGTGTGTGTGTGCATGTGTGTGCAAGTGGACACACGTGGGGGGGTCTGTGCCTTAGCACACTCGCGTGCGTGAGCCTGCGTGGCCCCTCTCCCGTGCCAAGGTGAGGGACATCTGAGGATATTGCTGTGCTTCAGCACAGAGCTCTGTGGGCTAACTGAAAACAGATGTATAAAAATAAACAGAAATACTAGAGATGTGATTACCAAGGAAACGCATTTACATACAGGAAAACGTCCAAAATGACTGTCATTTACTTCCTTTATTTATTCGCATTTGTAGAAATGCTCCCACCCAGGGATCTGGGGTCGGTCATGCCCAGATCACAAGAAATGGAGCCCACTGGACCCTTGCCCCATCACCCACCACCCACTACCAGCTCACCCCACTCCCACAGAGGAAAGCCTTTCCCCCTCTGATGGGGCTCGGTGTATGAAATACTGGAAAATTATTTCCTTTATTTCCCATCTACCGGCATAGAGATCCCCCATCAGCTTTCCTGGGACCTCCCCAGGGAAGGATTTTCTGGGCTCACAGTGGGTCAGCCCCTGCGTGCACCCAGCTCCAGGCAGCGCGGGGGGAAGCAGGATCCGAGAGCTGTCGGGGGGAAGCACCAGGGACGTTACTGGGGCAGGGATATGGGGGAATTTCTCGGTCCAGTTGCCAGCAGAGAACCTGAAGCGGGGAGATACAGGCTGAGGCAAATCGAAAGAGAAGCATTTTAACTTGCAAGAAATGGAAATCAGAAGAGTGAATTTGGGTCATGCCAAAGCATTCGTTCTACAGGAAATGAAATGTTTTACAAGCCTTTCCTCTTCTCCCTTTCTTTTTTCCTTTCGTTCCTCCTTTTTGGGGGGGGTTTACAATTAAAAAAAAAAAGTTTCATTTAGAAAATGCACAAAGAAAATGGTTTAGTTTTCTTTTTTTTTCCCTGCAGTTGTATGCTGAATGCAGCGCTCATACCCAGCTTCAGTCCGATCAAAACGGCATTTGGGGCTCATTCACCAGCCATCAGCAATAAAATCCTGCACTATTTTGTCTGAAATTCTCTCAGACTATAACCTTCACTTTCAACCATTCCCCACATCCACAGGAGCCCAGGCACTGAACAGTGACGTGGGGGTCTGACTTAAAGACCCTTGTGTCACTTCTCTTCCCCGGAGAAGAGAAGGCTCTGGGGTGACCTTATAGCAGCCTTCCAGTACCTGAATAGGGCTACAGGAGAGATGGGGGGGACTTCTTACAAGTGTGTGCAGTGACAGGACAAGGGGTG
>VZTO01025262.1:0-25125 GCA_013400615.1 Syrrhaptes paradoxus
ATTCTGTGATTCTGTGAACTATTGTCCCTACATATTAAATTATAATACTATTTTTTCCAAGTACAGCTTTCTAAAAAGGTATCTTTTTTCCATTTATAATGCTCACTGTTTTCTTTACTCTAGATGTGGCCACATGCATGCCAATATCTCAGTACGCAAGAAAGTGTTCTTAGACATGTTTTAAGTAGCTTAATCAATACTGGCATTCTGTAACATTACACAGTGCACAAGATATGCAACTGGTACATATGGAAACTACTATATCAGGAAATGAATCAAGATACAAGGACTTTAATACAAGTTGAACAGAAGCTAAACCTGTTACAAGTTTTTCCTCTGTATCAGCCAGTACAGCCCTCAAAGGAAAGTTTAAGTGCACACTTGGGCCTCATTGTACTTGTTTCAATATACAGCCAGAGGTTTAAAAAGCATTAACTCAAAAAGAGCTTAAGTAAACTGCAATATGCCTTTTGCACCAGTATAGAACTTCATCCACTGCCCTTAAACTCTCCTTATATCATTACAAAAATCCACTCCTTTCACTACAGGCTGGTGGCACACTGAATCACTGCTGGTAACATACCCACAGCATTGCAACAACTGCTTATTCACAGGACACTCAGCAGCCAGCATGGACCAACCAGGGAACTCAACTTCCAAACTTCCAGTGGGCAATTACTGTTTTAACTGAACTTCACCTCAGCTGCTAGCAAACAGCCATTTGTAATGGACTCCAGCAGAGAGGCCAAACCCGTAATCATCCTGAAGCTCTTCCTTGCTCCCTCAAATATTCTTTAACTTACCTTGATGAGAATTTTGATAAGACAGGTTAGCTGGAAGTTACTGTAACCTTTTCCTTCTCAAAGGAATCATGCATAATCCTACATGTTTAAAAATCCAGAACCCAAGGAGAATCACTTAAGAGACGCAAACAAAGATTTCACAAAAATCAACAACTGGGGAAACTGATTGACCTCACTTTATGGCACCAGAAGTCTCAAACCACAGAGAGCTAGATTCAGGCATACCAAATCGCTTTGGCAAATGCTCATGAAACTCAGTTTAATTTCTCACATCATTAAAAGAGTTAGAAATTTTATTTTGCTGATTATCCAATTGCTTGAACATACGACTGCCAAGATACTGAAAAAACCTGGGAAAGTATTCCAAGAAGAACTATAGATTGCTATCATATCTATAAGGACTATGTTTAGATTTCCCTTTCAAGAGAAGTTATGGATTCAAAACAAAGAAAAAAAATTTTTTTGAGAACTAATATATAAATAAGCTCAACTGGTATCTAGAAAATAGCTATTAAAAATTACAAACTGATATTTGATTTTAAACTATAACCATAACATATTCATTTAACCTGATTATAGGCTCTTAAAATCAATATTCAAGAATTCAGAATTGGTTGATTTTATCTACAGTAAAATAGCCATTACCTTGAGTAGAAAAAACACTGGAATCATTTGCAGCATTCTCCTGCATGCTCTTTTTCAGTCTAGTAAAAGAAAAGTAGCTGCATAACATGAATAGATGTTAAGTGTAAACAGAATGATACTGTATTTCACCATGTTCTTGGAGGGTCAATAGTACTGATTGAGAAACCGCATTTCACAAAGAGAAATACAGGGAAGGAAACTGTTCATTTTTATAAGAAGTTACAAAAACAAACCAATGTGCTAAGGAACTGACTGGTATAATGTAGCTTTAATGATCTGGTCAAATATCCTGTACAACCTAGGCTGAAGTCTGAGTGGTAAAGATTGAGAAATCTGTCTTTTTTTTCCCCCTATACAGAGCGTTCCACATCCTTTTCCTGTTCTGTCAGATCAGGAAACACAAGTACTGATTTAACTGACGAAATCCTCCCAAAATAAATGACAGTTCTTAATTAAATCTAAGAAGAAATAAAACTATCAGATATTCAAACTTGGCTATATGTCTATTCAAACTGAATGCCCAATTTCAAAATTTAATTTTGACTTCCAGACAAACAGTTTAAGCTTTTCAAAAGCCTCTTTCAAACAATTTATGTTGTTCAGTCCTCCAAATATTTTTTTCAGTTTTTTTCCTGATCCCTCTGGAACTTTTTTCCACAATTCTTGCAACAGAGGTATGGATTTTAACGTTTCCTACCTTACATTCCACCAACACACAGAGACTGAGAAAGTCATTTTTCTGCTCCTACTCACTGCTTGCAAGTATGCCTCTAAGACCTCCACCACCCGAGCATCAAATTGGTGCCTTACTTGGACTGCTTGCCCACTTGTTTTTCAAACATCTTATTGCTACCCAAGGAATAGCTATTCATTTTGCAGTCCCTCTTCCTGCCAAAATAATCTCTGAATCCACTATATGTCCACCATTAGCCAAATGCATTTTTGTCAGGATTGTTAAGTGTTTCAAAAGCCAAGATGCTGGAAGGTTTTAGAGGAGTCTCTTGGTTTTGGGGGTTGTTTTGGTTTTGGGTTTTGGGTTTTTTTTGGGTTTTTTGTGGGTTTTTGGTTTTTTTTGGTTCTTGTGTACCTGTATGTGTGAAGTAGGCAGGAAAGTTTGTTTCCACACACAGTGCATCAGTACCCACAGAGAACACTGTTGTCAAGCCCTTCTCACTTTACAGCAGGAGTTTGACAAATAGGTGTGAAGAATATTACAGGCTTTTCCTAGGCATGAAATATATCTGTCTGCTTAGTTTCTGTTTTTTTCCAGGGAGAAAGGTCCTTTGCCAGGTAGCTCAGAAATTCCAATATCAGGCAGACACAGCAAGACTCCATATTCTTTTTAGGAAAATGGTGCACACTTTAACGTACAATTCATACCAAAAGCAAGACAGAAAAAAACCCCACCCTGAGAAGCTGAATACTCCTAGACAGATTTGCTGTTTTCCATATGTATTGCTATTTTAATTATTAAAACCAGCAAGCTTTAACTATATCTAGACAGAAACGGGCAACATAAACCAACATGGGGGGAAGTGAACTATTTCACGGTTCATGTTACTTGGAGCAGTATTTTAGAGGCATTAGTACTGGAAGCATTTATTTGAGGCAGAAACAGTCTTCACACTACAGTGCACTGAAACACTGTGGGACTTTCATTCTGCAGTTAGGTCATGCAAACAGTTCCATCAGCATTCAACGCAACCATGTTACAAAATCTTGATATAGAATGAATAGACAACATCAAGCCTGGATAACTACACGGTTAGAAACACTCCTCACATTTATTCTAGGTTTGGGGGTTTTTTTTGGTTTTTTTTTTTTAATTAGATTTTCAGAAAAAGTAATCAATTGGTATGTCCGATACAGACATTTAACAGTACTGCATAAAACTTTTTCAAGAGCAACTTAAGCCCAATATTTTCACTCTTCTTAATCTACTACACAGAAAATTAAACCATTGCACACACTGTATTTCAACAGGTCATATCAGGAAAGAATCATGGAAGTTACTTAAAAGCTTGTTATAAAGTAGACGATCTGTTCAAAGATTTTTCCTGTGAATACCATATCAAAAATGTTCAAATTCACTGAATGAAGGAGTTATGTATATTTTTCTTAACTCATGTATCCTATGCAGACAAGTTTTACATGATAAATGAAATACTTCAGATAGACCATCTTCAATCAAAACATTTTACATTTAATTTTACAAAAAAAGGTCATAACAGCAGAGAAAATACAATTCTAGTTACGTGGGGTCCTTAGTACTTGAAATTATCTTTCAGGTATATATAATTCCCTAAAGCTTGTACATTTTATGACAACTTAGAATCATAGAATCATTTAGATTGGAAAAAACCCTTAAGATCATTGAGTCAGACTATAAATCTAACAGTATGAAGTCCACACTAAACCATGTCCCTAAGTGCCAGGTCTACCTCCAGGGATGGTGACTCAACCACTTCCCTGTTCCAATGCTTGACAACCCTTCTGGTGAAGAAATTTTTCCTAATATCCAATCTACTACTCAATTAGTAGCTATCCAAAAATGCTTTGCTAGGACCTCAAAACAGGTTGCATAAAACGCCTTACCAGTCACAATGCATGTGTGACTTGTCTGTTTCCTAGGCAAGGGAGGAACACAACCTTAACAGGCAATGGAAGGGAAGCAGCAATAAACTCCATTACCTAACTAACACAAGTGAAGGAAAGGTTTTAGTTACAAAACTACTTTAGGGAAATGTAAGCACAAGGAATACATTATAGGAATGCATTATATGGCAAAAATTTATATACAAAGAAATGCAGCAAACTACCTGACCCATGTGCAAAACCCAATAAAAGTGAGATCAGGTTCTATCTGCTACTTGTAACCTATGAAAATCCCTTTTCCTAAAAAACTACAAGGTCAAAAGAGGTGGTTGATAGCTTTCAAAGATTACAAGCTTTTACCAGGATATAAAAATCAGTAAGACAAACATCATTAGGTTAGACTAATAATCAAGGTTAAACAGTTTGGAATGCCTGTGGGATGTATGAAGAAATACAATTAGCTAAGAGGCTGTGAGACTCAAAGAGCCAGGATCACAGGATTCTTACCCCATACAAACCATAAATAATAAATCAAACAAATCACAGCATTGACTTAAGCTTTCCTCATGAAAAAGACTTCGCTACCTAGAGTACTCTAAGAAGGAATCCCTGTACCCAAAAATACTTCTCTGTGTTCTTTCACTGCAGTGTCTCCCTCGTACACAGGCTGCCACAGACATGTGAAATGCCACAATTTTAGCTGAAGTTCCTCAAAGGAGCTACATCCTAGCCTGAGCACATGCATGGACCTTAAGCTAAAGGATTCACCTGATCAAAGCCAGACAAGACTTCTCCTTGTTGGAAGGCAGGAACAAAATCCCACATATTCACCTCAAGACAGGTGAACTATTCCAGCTTGACTAGAATAATAAGGCTATCCACCTTGATAAAAGTTTGCATTGTCACAAAAAAGCTGCTGCTCACATCTGTGAGGCTGTGTCAGCACTTGTGTCACCATTTTTCCATCATTATGGTGGCTCCTCCTCAAATTCCATCCAATTAACAGAGCCTACATCAATATCCAAAACCCTTCATTGAACAAACGTTTGTGTAGAACTCTAGTCACTTTCTCTTTGTGGTTATGAATTACAGTTTGTGAGTTATCAGCCCACATGAACAAACAAGAAACAGACAAAAAACACAGGGTCCAAAGTGATGCAAATCAAACCATTCCCAAAACATGATCTGAATGAGAATTACTCCTCTCAGAAGTTATTATTCACTATATTATAGGTCTGGACTCTTCAAGAAATGAAAGCAAAACAGATAATGAAGCCTTTACAACTTCAAGAAATGAAAATGAAACAGATAATAAAGCCTTTACAAATTCAATAATGTATGCCAATAACAGGAGGCTACAAGAGGAAAACAAGAGGGTATTGAGCATGCATGCACACACACAGGCAAATACAAAATTCCATTTTTTCTTCTGAAGTATGGAAGACAAAAGATTTTTTAGGTTTCGGTGTTGTCTTTTTGTTTGTTTAAGTGGACGTGCATATGTGTATATGAAATGCAGAGATACATAAATATTACTTTGGCAAAGCTAGAGAAGAATAAAGGATGGCCTTATTCCACTCCAATCAGTTAAGAATTTCTTGAAATTGAAGATGCAGTACTAGGAAAACTGCTTGATTCCTGAAAAAGTTTCCACTCATCAGATTCGCAGCTGATGAGCACTGTGCAGCAAGTTCATTTCCTTCAGCAGATGCTTCCAATGTTTGTTACCAAGAGTTGCTGCTGGAGTACTGCTGGTTGCAAACCAAGCTAAGCAAAAGAATTCTGCAGACACTTTGGGAATAATGTGACACAAATGAAAATACTTTTTCGATATTCATCATATTGTATTTCTTTCCATCACCTACTTAAGAGACTAAGCATAGACTAAGTCAGAATATCTGTTGGCAAATAACCATAAAGTAATGTTTGCCACTCAGTCTCCCTTATCACTGCTTTTCCTATCAATAAAACTGCACTAATTCTCTCATGAAACACTAAGTCTTCTTTAGTTCTCAGTCTGCTCAAAACACGAACACTGCATTCACATAAGCCTTCAAAACACCTACCACACAGACAATAATCAAGTTACTGTATCACTGAAGGGCAGTTAATGCCAACTACTCCTGAAGTTCGATTAAAATTTTAAAAGAACTGCATACTAAGCTATTTTATTAAACAGAAGCAAAAGCAGGGTGAACGCATTAGAAGACAGTAGCATACAATGACAAAAACATAATCTTGCAAACCAAATGAGAAAAAAATAGCTTCAAACTTGAAAGAAAATGAGTGGTGCTAATAAAATTCTACATATGACGTCAAGCATAGAAGTTGATGGTATGAGGCTTTTTTTTTTTTAAACAAGGGAAAGGAAGATAATATGGTTGAAGGGTGACGACTTACAATTGTAGACCAATTGTTTTTATTCTAAGTGACTGTAGGAATTCAGAACACTTCATTACACTGCCAGATTCCATTTTATGAAACAGATTAAGGATTTTAGATTATTTGCACCTAGTGTTGCTGGCCGCTTCCTAAATTTTAGGCAGTTTAGTTTTGGGAGCTTAAACAACCTGATCTTCTTTTATTCAGTCACTTTGTCTTTCAGCATCTTTTCAGCCCAGGCTGTATAAGCTGCCTTCCTCCTGGACAGCAAGATGGATTTATCACCCAGAAAAGAGGAAGCATATGTTCTTATGTAATCCTTATTCTGCTCATACAAAATAAATCCATATTCTATATAAAAGCAAGAGAAAACAGTCTGCATATGTTAAATTATGAAGAGTAGACCTTCCTTTCGCTAAACATACTGTTCCATGGGCCATTTAAGAGTGAACTATTCCCTACATCATCTCATACAGGTAACGAGCAGGAAGCAGTAGTGAAAGTTACCTTATATGTAACAAAATCACCAGAAAATAAAAAAAAAGTGAAGGTTTTTTTCCTAGTATTAGGCTTGGTACAGCCACCAGTAATAATGTGAACTGTGGGTGTTGCAGCTAGCAGAGTTTCTCATGAAGAACAGAGTCATTATGCAGAGATGAAGAAGAAAAAAGGTAAACCACCCTTTCAGACTAAATTGGACTCAGTGCCCCCAGGCAAAATGGTTTCAATAATAAATAACAAGAACCAACCAGTTCCTCCTTTTTTGAAAGCTTTTCAGTCTTTTATGAAATGGCAAAAGTATTTCGAAAAAACTGAGATCACCTCATTGATTTAGGAGTAAAGACATACCCTTAGTCTGCAAACAACTTCAAATGCTCTCCTCAGGAGGAACAAAAATCAACAGATACAGCACCAGACATTCCCTGCACCCTACTCACATTTTCTACACATATAGCTGTTTGCGGAGATAAAGCACTTGCACTGCAGTAAGTCAAAATTCATTCCTGTATTTAGGATTATGAGTCATGCTGTTGAAAAAGCTATCATACTATTTCATGGGGACAAGGTGACTGAGCTTTTTAGACAAATAAGACTGTGTACTAGAATAACATGAATCTCAAGAGTGAGCCTTCATTTAAAGGGCAGTCTATTCTTGCTGCAGTTTTCAAGAGACTGATGTATCAAGACCTAACACAAGAATCAAGAATTAA
Organism: Syrrhaptes paradoxus; assembly: GCA_013400615.1. NCBI lineage: Eukaryota > Metazoa > Chordata > Aves > Pterocliformes > Pteroclidae > Syrrhaptes > Syrrhaptes paradoxus. The sequence continues at coordinate 7,637 of VZTO01025262.1, forward strand.
TTCTCCCAAATTTACTGACCACAATGCCAGAAAGAGAAATACGCACTCAGAAGACGACACTGATATTATACCGTATCTAGAAAAGATGGAACTTACAGTCCCTATGTTAACAGTGAGGAAAGCCTCTACCAAGATTTAGAACCTCAGAACTGAGTGACATTTATTTTCCCCTTAAATATATTAGAAAGTAAGTTTACCTTAAATAGTTGCCAAAACTCAAGGAGGACAATAAAACAGGCCCCCAAAATTGATTCTTCTTGTAGATCCACACACCTATTCAATCTCATCAGGTCAGACAGTGCTTTTCACAGAAAGATAAATCCCGACGATCAAACCACAAGATGATGTTGTTGTGTAAGAAATACTGAACCTGACAAATGAAGACCACTGCTATTTCCAACCCAAAGCTCAACGCACCTCTGGCGAAAAAGTAGCAGACATGGCAGATCAAAGCACACTTGGCACAGAGATGGCAGTTTTCAGGAACCTTTTTCTCAAATTCCTTCCTAGAGGTTTAGGAAGTCTGACGAGGAAACAAAACCAGCACCGGGCGGAACCGAGACGGTAACGGGAAGATTTCAACAGACTTTCGCCTAAGATTCATCCTCCCATCTCCGGCAAACCCTGCCACCCACCCGCGCTTCGCTAAAATCTCCCCCAGCGCTGCTCGGTCCCCCAGAGCCGCTCCCGCCCCCCGCCGCCCAGGCACACGGCGGCCACCGCAGGGCTCCCCGGGGCCGCCCTCCCGCCGGAGGCACCTCCCGGGCCCAGGCTCCGCTGAGGGGGCGGCAGCCACCGCCCGCCGAGGCGCTCCCCGCCGGGCCGGCCGCGGAAGGTCGTTACGCAAGGTGACGGGGGCAGCCGGGCCGCAGCAAGGACGAGCCCCGCCGCACCGAAACGGCCGCCTTGGCGGTTCCCCTCCCTCCCGCTGCGGAGCCGCCGCCCGCCCCGCCGCGCCCCGCCGCACCGGACAGGCGGCTCCCCCGTAAGCGGCCAGCCTCTGGAGGGGGCGATGTGGCCAGAAGGGGGCGGCCCCCGCCCCTCACGACTGCGACGGCCGCGACGGGTGGGCTGAAGAGAGCGCTCTCCCTCACGGCCGCGGAGCCGCCGCTGCCTGAGGGGGGTAACGGCGGCGCCCCCCAAAGCGGGGCTGGGCGCGGCAGCGGTCCCCCACCACCCCCGATCACGGTGCCGCCTCACCTCCTCCGGCGCCGCCTGTGCGCAGCCCCCCGCGCCGGGCGGAGCGCATCGCCCATGGTCCTCGGCGGAGGCCGGCGAGGGCTGAGGGGCGGCCGCCGCGCCCGCCGAGGAGGCTGGGCCACCTGGAGGCGGGCGGGCGTAAGGGAGCGTCTACAAACTGCCAGCCGCGAGAGAGAAAGGAGGGCGCGCCCGCGGCGCAGCACTGCACGGCAGCGCCCGCCCGTGTGCAAGGCGGCACGGCCGGCAGCCGCGCGGGAGCCGGGGGGGGAGCGCGCGCAAACGGCCTGCCCGGCCGGAAGCGCCTGTGACAGACCGAGGCAGAGCGAGGGAGCGTGTGCAAAGTGCCTGCCCGGCTGCGGAGCGTGCGTGACGGCGGGAGGCGGGCAGCGGGGGCGCGGCGATGAGGCGGGGGGGGGGACGAGCGGACGCGGTTGTGAAGAGAAAGCGCCCGCAAGCGGGCACGGCCACTCGTGCGCAGTCGCTGCGTGCTGTGGTAAGTGTGCAGGGGTGGCTCCGGTGGAACAATGCCCTCGACGGCCCTCAGCCCAGTCAGCCCGGCCTTGACTTGCTGCGAGCAGCCCTTTTCTCCTCACACCTGCCTGTGGTGTCCCGTCAGCGAGCGGCGGGCCGACCTTAGGCCTGGCTGAGTCCGCTGAGGGGCTGGCGGGGAGCGGGAAACCGCCGCTGCCGCCTCAAAGAGCTGGGCGGTCTGTCAGCCCCAGGTCAGGAGAGCAGGGACATAGACACGGCGGGAGGAGGGCTGGCTGGCCCTGCGCCCCGAAGCAGCTTCCTAAGAGCCCTCTTCTGCCTCCCACCAAATCGTAGCCCCGGCACATAGAAGGTTAGGCGCGGATGTTTGGTAGCAATTGCGTTTTGGGCTGCATTAGGCGGGTGCATTACATCAGCTAATGTTTTTCTAAGCGTTAGACACATATAGGTATACTTGTAGGGTATTCATCTACTTCTTAGGTTGTCTTGAAAAAACACTTTATAAGGTACCAGAGCTTCAGTGCCTGGGAGCCATTAGAGCAAAGGAAGATAATGTGTTTTTGTAATGAGAAGATGACTATATTTTGTAGTGGCGAGACAGTCTCTGTTTAGCACGGCTCCTGGAGAACAGCACGTTTTCCCCAGCCTGCGCACACAGACGTAGGGGGGGAGCGAATAGGAGGTGGGTGACACCTGGTGGCCAGTCCCACTCGCTGGAGTTGACAGAGGCTTCTTTCATAAGGAGTATATCAACATCAAAGTGAAAAAAATATGTTTCTGGTTACATCTACAGCCTAATATGAGTTCAAGGAAGAAGTGTAGCTTGTAACAAGCTGCAGAACTTAGATCAATACCGGTTACAATGTTCTTCACGTGAATCGTCAGAACATTGTTACAGAAAAAAAAAACCCCACAAACAAAATCAAGTAAGTGGGTGTGGTTTCGGTGACAATTCACAAAAATCTCTGCAGCTATTCAGTACTGTTCATTTGGGGTTTCTCCACATACAACAGAAAATTTTGCTGTACGTAATACATGCTGAAGGACACTTATTTGTACCCACAAGCATCTGCTATAATGCTGTGCAATTCAGAGTTTCACTTTTCACCCCACATCATACTGTGTTCCCGGTTGGAAAGTGTCACTGGCATTTAATGAGAGGTTAGGGATTTGAAAATCTATACAGGAGTTAAATGATCAAAGCCCTGGACCTCTTTCTGTGTAAGACGGTAACTTTTAAAAAAGATCTGCTATGTTTTGCGCTGTTTGTGGAACAGTCTGTTGCCACAGAGAAACAAAGCAGGTGAAATAGCAGTATCTACAGTGTTTTCATTCTTTTCCATTTATTATTGTTTTAATTTAGGAAGCTCATATGCAGGAGTGTTGCATTCACTTTTGTACTTGATATATTGTTGTAGAAATATTACATATCAGAAAATAACTGATCTCCTAGCAGAGCTCTTAGTGAAGGGAACAGTAGACCTAATTAGCTAACAGTTGTCAAATTGAAGTGTACCAGCCAGATCTTCCAGTCAGGAGTAGGAAGTTACACTCCGTGTTTTACAGTATGTATGTCTGATGCTAAATGAAAAATTGCTAAATGAAAAAATATGGCAGAGGAGAGCAAATTACATGCATTGATTAAGGAAGTGAGGACTGCATAGGAGAGTGCACTCCCTGCTCAAGGAACTTCCCCTGGGGAAAGGCTGAGTTCTTGGAGCACAGGGAGCAAGAGATTGAGAGAAAAAAGAACATAAACCCCTGCAGCATTAAAGTATAAGGAAAATCTGAGGACAACCTCACACTAGATGTTTATTCCTCATTTTAGTGTGTAACAAGTAGGTCACCGATTATTCAGATTTAGCTATCTCTGATCTGTCCCACATTCAGCATGAAGCCCACACAGTTAAAGCTTCACCTATCTGCTTGCTCATTCTGTGCCCATGGGAAGAGAGTTGGGGTGGAGGCTCCAGGGAGGGCTGATTAGGACCATTAAGGCCTGTTAATGCAATCAGGGCCACGATGTTGACATTTCATCTTGCCTATTTGCATCTTAGAGCCGGGCTCTCTAGCTCCAGGACTCTGTATACTGATCCCATCACCCTTGTGTAGACAGGGCGGAATGGTGTGGCAGTGCTACACTGCAATTTAGGGTGCTTCCTAAGGGTGCCCTATCTGTTCAAGGATCTGCCAAGAAGCATGCTTCCCAGAGGTAGTCACACTCCACTCTGTGACACCACATGTGCTTCCCCAGTGTCACCACATGTATTGCTGTGCCACATACAAACACATCCTGTGAGCCAACAGTCAGTGATTAAAGAAGATAAGTTGGCAGATCTGTTGAATGTGTGAAAACACCTAAACATTGTATAAGGCTAAGACTGAGGATTTTGGCTGTACCGGTTGTTAATGGAGAACTTTTGAGTTACTCTGAGGTCTGTCTTATTAATGAGGAAAACAATTATATTCTGGTAGAGACATTCAATATATCACGTACTGATACTGTTTTCCTGCTCGATTTAGCATCCAAAAGTTGCAGGTACAGCCCTGCCCTGAGTGGATAACAACTCAGGGATTAGTTGAGAGCTCAGGCAGACTAGGTTAAGAAGTCACATCTATATTAACTTCTGCTTGCTTACTGTAAACTCAACATAAAAGGACAGAAGTAATCCTTACAGGACATCAAGTGCAGTGGGACTGTTTAAGGAATGTTTATGTTGTGAGACCAGTTCTTTTTCACTTCTCTATACTTATGCTTGGAGAATTCTGATTACAGATCAGCAGTGGATGATAACCTAAATTGCAAATACACAAGAAGTCAGCAGTGCTAACTCCAGAATTGTTTAATGTCACCATTAAAGTAGTCCACTAGTTGAATTTTCCATCTCTGTTTCTTCAAAGAATAAACTACTGTAATGTGGAGAAATGTGTCTAGAACACAGAAGAATTCTGTGATCATTCACAGACAATACCTACATAAACCTTTCCCTAGGGAGGTATGTATAAGCTTGTGTTTCCTTTTAGCTTGTAACACTGTATAACAAAATTACAGCACACATATTATAAAATTTATTTTGCCTTTTCTAATAGCAAAGTCTGTTACTATGAAATATACATTATTAGAGAGTATAGATAAAGAAAATCTTTTTAATACAGAAATCTCTTTCTTCTGAGGTAGACCACATCCAACATTCCTGCCTTTGTTCCAGCTGATAGCCCCCTCTTGTCTCAGGTAGATGTGTTACACAGTGTTACATCATATTGTACTTCCTGGATCACCACAGCAAAAAAGCACTTGGGATAGGAACTAGCGAGCATCTGCATTGTGATCTATGTCACTCCAAAGCCCTGTTGCCTGGTCTCTGGAAGGTCTCCATCCCTCTGTGCAGGGTTTCTTACCTTCTTTTATAGCCCCCCCCCCCCATGTCCTCCTCTGAATAAAGGGTTAGTTGTTAGCTTTGCAGATACTAAGTGGACTCTTTGGTGGTAGGGTGAATATTGTATTATTAATGTTAAATATAACTTCAATAAAATTAAAAAAGGAAAAACTGAAATTTGAAGCAGAGATAAGATAAAAAAGGCCTTCCTGAAAAATATCTTTGTCGCTTCATTGCCAAACACAGTAACTGTGTCTTGAGGCTTCCAACATAGGCTTTTAAAGCTTTCTGTTTGATGTCTCCCTCAGCTTTATTGGTACAAATGAATTTACTGCAAAATGATAACCGACTCCAACCTCTGTGCTGGAGATCAAAAAAAATATGCATTCTTGTTCAAGAATATATCTTGCTTTTTTTGTTTGATTGCTCAGGACCTCATCTATGTTATTTGAAGTACAGTACAATATAATTCTGAAGAGCTGTCATATTCAACCCTAACAATATTCTGATCACAAAGTGAAATCTTGAAGAGTCACCCTCTCCCTCTTTTTTTGGTTCCTTATGCACAATTGAAGTTGCTGTAGAATTACCTTGGTTTAACTCTGAGTAAATATTAGACTAGTAGAAAATAGAAAATGTTCCCGTCCTTTCCCCATATTCAAGTAAACCCCCTGTTTTTTCACATGATTAAGACTTTTCAGTTAGGCTTTAACTTTATCCTTCCCACCAAGTTTTTATGGATATGAAAAAGTCAGATTTTTAAAAGGTATTATAAACTCTGCCCAGTACAAAAGAGCAAACCCATAAATTATTATTTGACTCTTGCCTTTGAAGGTTTTATTCTGTCCTCTGTTCATAAATGTAACAACTGGGCTATAAAATTTTCCATCACCAGGAAACATTGATCTATATTCCAACAGAACTTCCCATTACTGCAGACATTGTAAACATAAATTGTACAAATATTTCCATTAACTTGCACTGAATTATCAAGCAGGAGATAAACCCTTGCTTTTAAGTACCAAACCAGACATTTCTAATAGGTATTTAATGTGTGCAATAAGTGTACTAAGGAGCTCCCCATTTGCAGGAAATTATCTGAGATTTCTTTTCAGACATTACAGTGGCGTTTCAGTGCAAAGTGGCATGTAACTGTAAAATTTCATAGGCACAGTAAAAATCTGATAGAGCTGATTGTCCACTGTCTCCTCTTTTTAATAATTAGTAAGAACAGTCATATTTTCCATCCACCTTGCACAGGTTTGAATGACTGCTCAAGGTGCAAGAGATACTCAGTGTTCTCATTTGAATGCAAACTGAACTTACATGATGATTTATTTTGGAGATTTCATGGGACCTGGGGGAATTAAAGACTTTCCTGAGGAAACAAGTCACTGGCCACTCATGGAGATTTGCCAAAGAAACTGTGCAGCAGATAAATGATTAAGGTATAAAAGGAGAAACGCTAAGAAAGAACAAAGGCAGAAAGGACATAGTAGAAATTCTGTATGGGTTATTTGTATTGGTATTCACTATTGAGATAGTAATTTTGTAAGTTTCCCCTCTAGTATAATCTTTGTGGAGCTATTGTCTCAAACTAAAGAATCAATAGAGGAGTTTTTAGATTGAATCAGTAAAATTAACAGTACCAAGGCTTGATGGTATTTGTCCAAGAGTTTTGAAGGAACTTGGGTAGGAAATTTCTGCTATTTTGTCTAATCAGTCTCTCTTCATAATTGTCAGAAGCACCAGTTTCAGAGAGGTCTGTAGTGGTAACTGAAAATCGCAAATGGATGGATTTTTCTGACTTCTGCCCTCATGAATCAGCAGGAAATAGGATATATGTAGCTAGCATATGTATAATAGGTTAATATCTCTATGTGATAGAGGTAAACAATAAGCTCACAGGTTGTCATTTGAAGGAGTCAGTAACCCTCTCTGATCTGGACAGGAGTCTCTATTCAGATATCCACAAACTTTTTCACAAAATCTTGAGCCAAACGCTTACTGTCACTAAAGAAATGAGATTGTCGTGGGATATGTCATAAGATGCTTAAAAAATAGGAGTAGAAAAAGATAGAAAACAAAAATAGAAACAGGGATATGAGACCATTTGTCTCTGTGGAAGGAGTTTATCTTTGGAATCTCTCAGGACCTTATTTTGAGACCTTGCTTTTCAGCATATTTGTAAATGATCTGGAAAGGGCATGAACATTGAGGTGACAATCACAGATAATACAGGTAATATAAAATTGCTGAGGATAATAACATCTAAATCTGATTGCAAAATGTTGCAGAAGAATACTGTGATACTACGTCACAGGAAAATAAAACATTATTATTATTATTATTATTATTTTGTGTTAATATTACTTTGCATGATAAATGGAAAATTACATTAAAAAGTGAAAAGTGACTGCCTATATAACCAAATGAACTCCTGATATTACTAATCAGGAATGAGACTGTGAAATTACTTTGAATAGTCTCTGAAAATATCAGCTCGATGTTCAACAGTGATAAAAAACCCAGAATGTTGGTAATTATTGAGAAAGGATATGTGAACAAAACAAAACATCCCTATGTCTGTATAGATCCACGGTACACTCAAGATTTGAATCTGTGAGTTCACTTTCCCTAACTCAGAAAAGATATAGTAAAGCAATAAAGGATGGTAAGAGTGGTCAGAGACTTTGAATTATGTCATATGAGAAGAGATGAAGCTGACTTAAAATTAGAGGAGAACTTGGGAAGGAGGTGATAAATATTGAATAAAACAAGATTATGAAATGGCAGATCACGCAAGGATGAACGGGGCAGAATTGTTAGTATTTGTCATAGCAAAAAACCCCTGTGGCACCCAGTGATATTTTGAATAGTGGATTTCAAACAAATAAAATTAAATACTTGTCCAGACAAAATCTATGTTAAATTGTAGAAAGCAAAGTATTTTCAGGAGGCCAAAAAGATAAATGGATTCAAAAAAGAGTTACATAGTTTAAGGATAAGAGGTTCTTTATCAGCTTTTAAATAGGTAACAACTTTAAAGAAATCTCTGACTGTTACGAAGCAGGGAAAATATTCACTGGAAGGCATCATTATGTATTTGCCCTGTTTCATGCACTGCTTACCAAAGTGTCTCCTCATGTCTTTGAGTTACTGAACACTTGGTCCTTCATCTGACTCAGTGCAGCTGTTACTATGTCCTTATTCCTTCCTTTTATTTGCTAACTCATCTGCGAACCTGCTTCTTTTCTAAGGCCTGATCTTAACAGAAGTGACCGGAACAGGACATAATGCCTTTCCTTTGTGGTGAAATTCAACCTGTTCAAGGTATAGGATAGCTCCAATTCAACAAGGCCTAACAACTTGTCGACTCAATTCCTCTTTCTGACTTCCATAGGTTCCCATGCACCTCATGGCATATTTTGAACAGTGAACTGGAATGACTTCAAAACAACAGTTTTAAAAATATTCTGGAAATGATACTGTCCTGTGTCCCAGATAAACTTTTATATGTATCTCCATGCCTCTACCCCCAATATGGCCCCAATTGTTTGCTGCTGTTGTACTGCATCTCACAGAACTGTGTCTCATGGATAAAATCTGGAAGATCCTGGTTCTGAAGTGTCAAATTCCTAATTTTTAACTAACGTACACCCTTACTGTTACAGTGTGGTTGTGGCCAGTGTAACAGAGTGATGAATTTGGAATACAGAGTATGTAGTTGGATCTTAGCTACATTATTACTAGTGTAACAAAGGACTCCAGGTCAATGCCAAAATGAAATCCTTTTCAGCCTTAACTTAGTTAAATGTATTTGTATTTCTGTTGTTATTTGATACCCCAAACAATTACTAGGAGGCACATAATCCTTATTTTTGAATCTGGTTTTACAGGTTGAACTAGGATATTATTGTGATTTCAGCATCAGGCCTACTGCTTTAGGGGACAGCACATCTAGGAAATATGCTTTTTCCTATAAATCTCCAGAACTTTTGACAGACTTCACAGCCTGGGTAGTACTGTTGTACATACCTGTAATTGTTCTTAAGTGACCCATAATTGTTCTCTTTTTTTAAAAAATATATTTTATTAACTTGTTCATTTGAAACTCAAAAGGATATACAGGCTCAGAAATGTACCTTATTAAGTTTACTCTTCATTAATGCTAAATGCATTACCACCCAAGGGTGAAGAAAACGCATCATGTAGGCAATCCTGAAACTCTTTTCTCTCTCAAGTAGCCAGGTGACATTTTACTTATAGGAACTGTTAAATCAGGGTGTTAAAAACAGATTTAGTTTACCTTCTATCTGCTTAAAAGAGAGCTGTTGTCACTATTTTGGCAATTAAAGTTTGAGAGTGGGAGGCATTTGATTTATAGAAGACACTAAACTGTAGACTGCTTTATAGAGCTGAAGAGGACTGATTATAAAACTTCACAAAAAGGAAACTGTTTTCAACAATTTATGAACTGTGACAAAACAGTCTCTTGCTTCAACAGGAGGTAGATGAAGCTTCTGTTATTATTAGAAACAGACTCAAACTGTGAGATTTAGATCACTAGCTTTTTCCCTTCGGCCCCCCAAATGAAGGAAATTTATGTGGGGTACGTTGTAGAGTTCCCAATGTCTGAAACCCTGGAATATGTTCCAGCACCAATAAATAATTTACAGTAGGTCTTGTCTGTTATTTATGAGATGAGCAGTAAAGACAGGGTTCTTGACTATAGAATTACCACATATGAGATCTTACCTGTAGAATTTCTGCTGGTTAAGCAGGTCCAGTAGGTTTCCTTTGGTCTAATTAAAAAATCTGAAAGGTTGAGAGTCCTATGGTCAATGAATTCCAGGCTGATGTGTATTTATATTGTTATTCTGTGTTATTAATAAAGAAAAAAATCAGATTGGCTAAGGTCTGGACATACTGAGCATGTGTTTGCACTGTTTGGTGGTAAATGAAAGTTATAGTGTAATTTTAGTTGCTAAACAATAACTGAATTTTGTAGGTTACCCTAAGTTAGGTCTCCTTAAAAGTGATTTAAAGTATCATCTGGAAAATTTTAATCCGACTTTGGTGAGAATCTTTTAGGTGCTTGCAATTGTCTAGAACTGCTGACATTTTGCAATCTGTAGTTCCACCAAGTTCATACAACAGAGACTATATGTGCCATCTTTCAAGCACTGCAAAAGTCTCAGAGGAATGCTCATCCATCTGGAATTTCAGTGACTTCTAAGTCGTCTCATCATGTTACTGGACACTTCTGGAAACAGAGTGTCTGTGAATAGGATTCCCATTGCAAAAAGAGGGAAAGCACCTTTACTTTTACATTTTTTTTTTGAGTTTGGTGCTTGACTATGCCAAGTTTAGCCCAACGTCAATATGCACTTAACATATGTAGAATTGACAAAATACAATGGAATTCCTAAATTCACTCTTATAAGGATTTATCAAATTAAATGTCTTCATTACTTACTAGAAGAATTATCACATCTTCTCTGACCTACCACTGCCTTCCATCTTTTACCTTCTCCTCCCAAATCTCTTGTTATTTTAATGTATTTTTTCCTTATGAGGCTGAAGATCTTTCAACAAAGGACTGTTTTTTTGCAGATATATAATGAAATGGGCTTTATGGAAATGGACTACACTGACTGTAAAATATCTTAAACTTACCAGACAGACCGCATTCTCTGAGGTGCTTTTCTTGAACAGGGACATGTTATGTATAAGAAAAATAAATATTTGAAGATAAATTCTTATGAGACAGGAAGAATTCTGTACAAAGTCTCTTAAAATAATAAGCTGCATAATGGTAAATGCAGCCACTGGACATGCACTGAGTCATTTGACCATATGCATATGCCAACCTACGATACTGGAGCAAAAGACATAGTCTTCCCAGACTGGCACTGACAAGTCAGAAAGTGCAGGTTTCCTGAAGGGAAAACATTTCCTTTGTCAAACAATCTATTTAAATGGAAACTAGTCTAACTGGTACATGGGAAAGTTTTTCCTTATTCAGAAATGTAGTCCTTCAAAAAAAAAATAAAACAAAAAACCCCAAATCTTGAAACAACCTAAACCTGCAAATGTGAAAAATAACAATACATCTTTATCCCTTCATCCAGGTCTGCTCNTATATTTGCTTTATGCAACTATAAAATTCAAATTCTTCAGGATCACAAAGGAGAGTGCATTGCATATCTCTCTTATAAGATAAGAAGTATTAACAGAAAAGGTCCCGGAGGAAGTGTTGGTCAACACACATGAATTTAGGGAAGTTTTGATTGAAGTACTGAATACTGACTTCTTTCGAGAACTAGAAGTAATATGAAAAAAAATCAAGTTTTCTAAAATTGTTCTTTTCTTTGTCTTTACCCTCTAACTTTTAAAAGTAATTTCAAAAACCCAGTTTCTTTCTGTGTTCTGTCTTCTGCCATTACTTCTGCTTTTACTGGGATCTGCCACCTTTGGAAGAAGTTCTGTGTTGTAAATGGCTAATAAAACCAGTCATCAGTGGACGCTTCTACTGTGAATCAGAAAGGAATTGGGACCAAATGTGGAACATGATGCAATAACTTACAGAAGTCTGTCCAGTTTACTCAGTGTTATTTCTATATGAAAAGTCTGCTAGAAAATGTGCAGATACTTTTTCTTCTGGAATTCAGGTGTTCTGTGGATTGTCCGAACACTGAAATCAGCCTGTATCTTTTACTTTTCTTACTCTTTTCCATCGTTACTAAAAAAAAAAATAAATAAATAATTAGTGATCTCAAGCAACGTGCAAGAGGATAGTGTCCAAATCCAGTTGTCATGTCACTCCAGTCTTTGACCCATCACAGTCCTTGTGGATAGGAAGCATTTAGACAGTTACTGCTGGAGATATATCCCAATGTTAAGCAGATGCAGTCATGATTTTGAGTTTTCTAGTACAACTGGGAGCCTGGAATTTTAATGTGTTCCTAATTCGCTCCCTGGCTTCAAATGACTTTCCTCCCTGGTTTCCTTAGACATTCTAGAATATATTTCTCATAGGCAGTTGTGTCTCCTTAGACATATGGGCCTAACAAACATGAGATACAAGAGAAGATTGTGTGGCTTAATCCAAACATATGGAACTGAATATTGACTAGTTTTATAGCTGAGATATTTCAACATCAAACTTCTAAGTATCTCTTGTTATTTGTTGCTAGAGAAGGGTCATGGAGAAAAGCTTTTAATCTGGACTCCATCAGCCCAGGTTGGAGAGACATGACTGAGAGTTTCAGGTTATAACTCACTGACCCTTACCAGCCTCATTTGCCCGTGGTAGAAGCCCTAAAGGGAATCATGTAGATCTTAGCAAGCTGGAAAATGTGTCTGTCTAGGCAATGATTACCATTAATTCAGTGTGTGTAATCACATGATATATTTTTAGGTTACCTAGGTAGTTTAGGAGAGTAGCAGGTGATTTAGGGCATGCCTGTAGTTTAAGTAAATCTGGCTAAATAATATACAAGTTAGTGGTTTGAAGACTTGTTTTTTTAAAGTGATTAGGATCTAGGGTTATTGACAAGTGACAAAGGTGAATATTCAGTCAGGAGAGCCAGTGTTTAAAGAAATGTCATCTTTTTTCATGTGTATTACAGGGATGTAGATCAATGAGATATAAGATGCTAGCAGGAAAGAAGGTATTTTTCATATGCTGGCTAATTAACCCTTAGTCATTACCTAGAAACCCTTCAGGTCAAGTTACATCAGCCTGTCATGTCAGGTAGATGAAATGTTTACTTTAGTAAAACTTGTGCTTGCCTGCTGAAGCTGGAGTTGAGAAGCACAGATGGTACCAATAGTGTAGTAATTAGGTTGTGGATGCTCCATCCCTGGAGGTATTCAAGGCCAGGCTGGATGAGGCTTTGAGCAACCTGGGCTAGTGGGAGGTGTCCCTGCCCATGGCAGGGGGGTTGCAACTCGATGATCTTTAAGGTCCCTTTCAACCCAAACCGTTCTGTGATTCTATGATTAATGACCAGACCCGTCCTATGAGGTTGGACAGGTGTAACTGCAGATGACTGTGGCAGACATAAAGTCAGGTTCAGACTGCTCTTCCTTCGGAAAGAACTTGTAAAGTGACCACAGTTCCAGCCCACAGACATAGATCAATAGGTCTTTGACAATTTTCTGGAGAGCTCTAGATTGGTCATTTATTGTAAAGGTACTTAAAAACAGTAAAGTCCCTTCTGAAAACATACACACAACTTTTAATTGTCTATTTCATATCAGCATTCCTAGATCTTTGTATTGTGAAAATCCTTCACACAACCTCCTCTGGTGAAAATGTCTTGCATGAAAACAGCCGCACAAACGGAGACTAATTGAACAGCAAACTCTGGACAAACAATATTGACTCCTGTAAACTTAGAAGCCTGTGGGTGTTTCCCTTTTAGATAGCATATTTGGTTTAGAAATACATACGTACTGCAGAGAACCCAATGCACATCATATTTCAAATGTTTATTTTACATTTGCTTTAATGGAAATTAATTATAAATGTGCTCATTTATATGTACTTATTAAAAAAAACTCAGGAACTTTTTCATTTTCCTGTTCTGTTACTTACATGTACCGACTTACAACAGCTATAAATAGAAAAGACCAGTCAAGGCATGTCTATGCTGCTGCAAATATAAAATATCCTTCTCTCACACAGTGTATTTGCTAATGTTTTGTTTATCTGTTTTTAAGAATTTTCCAAATTCTTATACTTTGTTTAGCTTGACATATTGTATTTAACAGATATTCTAGAAATGAGCAGATCTGTCTTTGCTCTTATGTCATTAATTCCTTAGTTTTCAGTTTAAGGTAATTACTTCCAGTTGTTTCCATTTAAAGAACTCAGAAGAATTCCTCTCCTGTATTTTTTGATCTTTCAAATGTTTTGGGAAGTAACATGTTTCAGTATTACAAAGCTAGTGACCTTCAACAGGTTGCCAATTTATCCCTGAAAACATATTTGTTTTTTCTTTATATTACAAATTTCTTTACGAATTACTTTTTCCTAACTGTTGTCTGGATATTCTTTCTCATTTTTCTACTTCTGCTGCTTTTTCCCACAGATTAAGTTCAAATGCCAGCAGGGATTAATAGCTGGTGCCCTTCAGGGGAGAAGATGTCCCAAGAATGGAAATATGACTATCCATTAATAGAAAGGAAAACTGAACTCATAGTCATCTGACATCTCAATGATTTTTGTCAGAGCTAGAGAGAGTTCAGATGGTTTGCTCATCTCTGTGGTACATTCTGCATAATCTGCTATAAATTATGGAAAATAATTACAAAGTAGACTGGAAATCACGTAAATTGAATTATTCCGAGCTCAGCAGATTGTTGAGCAGTGGGTCCAGTAATGCTAGAATCACAGGATAAGGGGATTATAGGCTCTGATTAATTTCAGTAAAACATCACTGCTACTCTTTTAGACAGTCCTTTTCAGGGGAGCTAACACACAAAATACCACCAAGAAATATGAATAAAAGCAGTATTTTTATATGAGTGATTGCCATTAAAGGCTAGATTCAGAATTTACTGCAGGAGAGATGGTAAATCAAGGTCATAGACTCCATGACTGTTCCAAATGGCTCTTAACAAATGCTCTTGAAATTTGTTTTGTCTTCCTCATTAGTCATGTGAGAATTTGAAATCATCGAGCAGGTTGCACATAAAACTTCAGCAGCATTAATGCCACACCATCGAGCTTTTTCTCTATGTTTCAGTCTTCATTTTGAGAAACAGTTTTACTGCTAACCTTGCTTTTCAGTCTTCGTGTTCTTTGGCCAAATTAGATTTTGAGTCGCTGCGACAGTGTCCTGTTGAATATCAGTCATAAGGGAGGGGAGTCTGTCATGCACAGCATAGAAAACTATTTAAAGGATAATAGCATCTTTTGCTTCTGGGTATGAGCTGATTGTCAAAGTGAAAAATAAATGTTGCCTTTATGGGTACCATTGCATAATTACTTATCACATTATGAGGATTTGCACCTTCCTCTGAGATATAGTGAAGACAGACTACCAGGCTTGATGGACCAGTAGTCTGATCTGCCATGACAACTCTTTATGTTCTGATATATGTGACCTGTCAGTGTCTATACTGAAAAGATAAAAAATTAAGCTATTGGTGAGTGAAGACTAAGGCATGTGGAAAGAGATTTCTAAAGGAACAGTTTTCAGTTGTCAGTATGCAGTGAACCACCATTGTGGAAATGAAGCAATACCTGGCACTAATCTACTTAGAGCAATTTACCATAACCACTAGAGTTCAGTTCTTTATTTTTATTTACTTAGTAATATGAGAAAGCACTGCTGTATGAAATAAAAATAAGGCAGCTCTTTTAGGGAGGCAAAACTTAAACTGGGAATCTGTTTGAGGTTGGAGTAATTGTCAGATTAGCTGCAGTATGCCATTGGGAAAAATTTCTCAGTAATTCATAGGAAAATATTTAGAATCCAGAAAAATAGATTGGCAGGTCCTTAATAATGTATTTCCTGAATCAAATGCATATAGATGTGTATGGAAGTTGGTCACGTAGGTGTTGTCTGGTGGAGGTGGCTCTTTTCCTCCGTTTAAGAACTGTTAAGCATCTTTGTAATTGGAATGTAATTGCATGTATAGATGACTTGGCTATTTGAATAGCTCAGCTCTGGGAGATGCTGACTGCTGTAAGGTCTTGTCAGCTCTTAGAACAGAGTTTTACAAGGGCTCTAAATGTTAAACAAAACAGAATACATCACTCTTGTAGCTGATTTTACTTTTGAAGTGATCCATTTTTGTTATAAACAGAACAAAATAAATCCAGCAACAGATACTGCATCAGCTACCACATTCCTTAAGGAATGGCAGCTCCTTCTAATGACATGATTTGAGGAGGAATGAAGAAACAACTAAACTAAATGCCTGAAAAATGTTGCAAATACAAGGGCTGATGAATAGTGAATCTTATTTACGGCACTGCTTTGCTACCCACTTTTCAGAGACTGAAGAGGTTCTAATTTGTCACAAGAGATTTCCATCAGATATCTCTCGTTTGATGTGACAGTCTGTTATTTCCTTTTGCATTGTAGTCACTTCAGTCAAACAGTTCATGCTGTGTCCTGTCATGGTGTCCAACCATGACTTCAGAGGCTGCATAAGTGCAACATGCACCGGCCTGTTCTGGAAAGACGAGTTACTGAAAATGCTGCTTAAGAGGAGGATTTGATTTTAACTTGTTCTAGCAGATATTTGGCCTGATTAAGAAAAAGAAAGATAACTCTCTTCTGTCATAGAGAGTATGATCATATTCCTTCCAGGCAAGCACATTTAAAATGAGAGTAAATGAAGCATTTTCCATTATTTATTTTAAAATGAATGGTTTTACACATTCTAAACACTTTAGGTACACGAATAATAATATATAGCAGGTGCTATAGAGGAATCTGATCTGATTGCTTTTATTCTTTCTATATTTTTTTCCATTGCTTAAATCAAGAGAAAAATCTTTTCATGTATTGTTAGATCTTTTTTATTATTCCTAATCTTTTAAAACACTTTACAATGATACAGTAAAACTGCTGTTACAGAAGTAAATGTACGTAGCGTGTTATTGCCTGGATTTGGCATAACAGGATTAATTGTCTGGGGCTGAATATTGATGTATTTTAGAATAATGGAATTCAGTGCTTTAGCTCTTCCACAGAAATTATGTATGTGACCTTTGTCAAGTCAGCTTCACCCTGGTCCAGCAAAAAATTAAACATTTATGCAATGAGAAATGCAACGTTTATATACTCGAAGGTACATCAAGGTGTTAATTGCACTGTGCCTCTGTTTCTGTCTTCCTCTTTTTAGTTTTTTATAGTTTAGACAGTAAAAGCCCAAAGGACCTTTCAGTGTGTATAGACTATATCTAGCACAACAGAGTTCCTGGTCCCTGCTGATTTCAAGGAAATGCTGTTACACATCCTGCCCACTGCACTTTCGTTGACCCTAATGGAAATGTTTGCTTGAATAATTTGAGCTCTTTGTATATATTCACATAGGAAAACGGTATTGTCCTGGGGAAAAAGAATGGGTCCTCCTTTCCTTGCTGAATACACCTTCTTTATTGTGGTAGATTTGATCTCTCAGTGTAGCTTTTTATTCTCTGACTTCAGTGTCAAAAAGCTTTTTTTTTTGTTGTTTTGGGGTTTTCTTTAACTTGTTCCTAGATGTCTGATGCAACCAATGGCAATAGAAGAAGTCAAATAAAGAAATTTAGAATTCTATTGGAAGCTAGGGAAACAATTCCCTGAGCTGTCCATTGGCTTAAATAACTGTGTAAGTAATTTGCCAAAAGACATCTACCGGACTGTTTTAAAAGTAAAAAGCTACAGCAGTGGTGTCTTTTTTTTTTTTTTTTTT